>BCKM01000019.1:404786-429590 GCA_039545415.1 Udeniomyces megalosporus | reverse complement strand
AGCGTCAACGACGGACTCTCCACGATGGTGCCACCCTCTCGGTTCGATCATATGGCGAATGTGGACGATGCCTAGACTGTCTAGAACGATTTGAAAGAGGTAGAAAGCAAGACGATGGATTGGTCAGCCTGGTGGTTTCYCTCTTTTCTCCGATGTCCGCCACAAAAATCAGTCGCAGTCTTGCCGAACATGGCATGAATCGATGCCAGCGAGAGCAGAACGGGCAGAACGAGCAGAACGAGCAGAGGGGGCAGAGGGAAAGAAAGGGAAAGGCATCGGGGGGGCGAGTCGTCATGAATCCTCTCCACTCTCTCGCCCTCTCTCGCCCTCCCTCCCTCGACCCACCCCTTTGTCTCCTCTCTCGTCCGACAAGCCACCCTCGCGCTCGCCCGGCATGGTTGACGACGCCCGCTGTCTATCGAGCAAACAAGTCGCCCGCAGTCCAGGCATTGCTGGCGGAGAGCATGGCGATGGCCTCGCGACAGGATGGGACAGCGAGGTCGATGCGAGGCCARTTCGAGGCCGAGGTGGGTGAAAGCGGTCAGATGCCTCCCGAGGAGATGCATGAGAGATCTGCAACTCCGACCTAGTGCACTCGCCCGCTGAGAGATGGACGTGTGTGTGTGTGTGTGTGTGTGTGGAGTCGTTGATCACGGTTACGAGGCGATACCGGGAAGTGGTCGAGCGCGATCTGACGAACAACGGCAGCACGGATCGATGAGGCAGACGCAGGCGATTCAGACGCAGGCAATTCAGACATGTCTCAGCATCCCATATATTTCTTTTCAGCTCTCTCATCTCAGCGATACTCGTCACACGCACGACGAGACAAGCGTGATAGCATGGAAGTATCGTAGATGACATACCTGCTGYCCCTCGCAAGAGAAAGAGCAAGGCAAACTTGACTTGAGCTGTCACATGACCGGCCAAACCTCTCTCACCCCACCCCGTCCTCGTCCTCTCTTTCCCCCTTCGCTTTCGCATCATCCCTGTCCCCCGCCCCTTTCCCCTTTCCCCTGCCCCTCTTCCCTCTTTCCTCTTCCCCTCTTCCCCTCACAGCATCGCTGATTGAGCGCACTGTCCCCCTTGACGTCTTCCGCGCATGCCATCACGCCCAGCCGACCGTCGAGTTGCGACCTCGTTCTCGCTCGTGGCAGCTAACACGCTCAGCTAAAGACGCACGTGTACACGTACGTCAGCTACCCATCCCCTCTCCATACTCATGCATCCACGCTCGACATCTGCTTTTGCTTTCGCTTTCGCTTTTTCTTTTTCTTTTTCTTTTTCTTCTTCTTTTTCTTTTTCTTTTTGCATGAGTGTTCCGGTCTCATCTAGGCAAGCCTGCACTCTGTTCTGGCCGCTGTCGCTCGACAGGCATCGAGCCGCAGCTTCTCTGATATGGTACCTTGGAGACATGACCGCGGTCGCCACGAGTGTGCTTGTTGCGTGATGCGATATATCGCATTCATGCATTCTTCCATCCATCCCTCCATCCATCCATCCATTCAGTCATCCGTTCAGTCATCCGTTCAGTCATCCTGCTGGCGTCGTCATCGTTACTTCCTCTCGGCAGCGTCCAAGTCAGATCGACCTCTCTCACCAGCTGATACTGGTGCTGGCCGGTGGTGTGCTCGTCGGATCGTACCAATCAGCAAGGATCCGTCAGCGATGCTGTCCGCCGCCCGCTTACCTTACTGTCTCTGCTGATGCGTGGCATATGGCAGACGATCGATAGACAGGCTCACCAGGTCGGATGAGATTATCGCCGTCGGTCGACTGTGCCGTCGAGGAGAGGGGTCGGGTCGAGATCGGGGAGTCGAGATCGTGGAACACGAATTCGCGTTCTTGGTCCCTCCTAGTCAAGATCAGTTCCAGCATCCGATCGTCCGGCTCTCCGGCTCTCCTCGTGTCTGGGATGTCTGCGATGCTTGCGATGCTTTTCATGTTTCTCGTTCCATCTGATCAATGTCAGGTAATCGAACCCATCCTTTCGCTGTCGTCATCGATCCAGCCAGCCAACCAGTCAGCCAGTAAACGCCAAATGCCAAACGCTGTATCGGTCCTTCCTCCCCTCAACTCAATCCCTTCCTCATCCCCGATGACCCTATACCCCACATCATGCGAAGCATGCTCACTCATCCCAGTAGACACCTCGAGGATGGCACGACGCTTCGAGAAGGATGCAGAATCTGAGGTTTCCTTCCTTTGGAACCGTTCCAATCACGTCCGATACTCGACTCCTTTCCCTTGTCTCCTTTTCTTGCCGAGCTCTTCACACACACCCCTCTGGTCTAGTCTGTGGTCTATAAGAAGGCCAGGTGGACTCGACCTGGCTTCTTCCCTCGTACTGCCACTTCCACTCTCACACCTTGCTATCCTCAAGCCACCCCAGCCTTACTCTTCCCACCTACCTTTTTCTCTCGCTACCTTACGCGTTCACTTTCATACGCACATTCATACGCACATCCATACGCACATCTATACCACCCATTCTCCTCCTCCTCCTCCTCATCATCATCATCATCATCATCATGCCATCCTTCCGATCTCCCAAGCTTTCCTCCTTCTTCGCTCGCTCGAGCAAGAAGGTCGCCTCCTCCAAGGCGGCGATTGACAAGGTGAGCCAGTCATCCGTCCTCGTTCCTTCCTCTTCCCCCCTCTCCTCTTCTACGCTTCTATCGTATCGACATAGTCTCTACCCCGAGCTGCCTAGGAGCTGTCTTTGCACGTCTTGCCTAGGTCATCCTTGCTGACGTTCAGTTTCCCCTTTCTCCCCTCCCTCCCTCCCTCCCTCCCTCCCTCCCTCCTTCCCTCCTTCCTTCCTTAATCCCCCCTCCTTCCTCCCTGTCTCCTTCTCCCCTCCCCTCTCCACTTGCCGCCTACCATCCAATCCATCAGTCCTCCATCCAGATCATCGCTTCTGCCCCTCAGCACGCGTGCGACCATCTCTTTGCCCTCGGCAACAACCCATTCACCCACTACACTTCGCCCCTTCTCGAGTCAGCTCCTACTTTCGCCACCTTCGCCACCGGCCCTACGCTCTCCACCTTCTCCACTGTCGACACCTTCGCGTCCGACATCATCACCGACGTCGACGTCGACTCCGGCTCTGCTCTCTCGTACGCTTCGACCCTCGACTCCAGTTCCTCGGTCAAGTCCAGGATCGGTACGTCTGTCTGCCTTCTCCTTTGCCTCTTCCTCCTCTACTTGTCTTTCTCTCGCCTCGTGCTACCTCGTGTGCTGCTCATCGTGTCTGATACGTTCCTCGTGTACCGTCTCTCTCTCTTTGCAGACGCCGCTCCTGCCCAAATCCACTTTGCCGAGACCGCCTCGGCATCTCGCACCACCGCTCGATCGTTCCCTGCTCGACCTCGCACACCTGGTCCTGTCCTCACTTCAGACTCTGACCTTAACGACGAGGATGACGATGACGAGGACAGCGACGACGAGCCCATCTCCGCCGTCTTTACCCTCCCAGCTTTCATCCTCGCTGCCGCTCTCCTCGCACCTCAGCCGACCACACCCACCCGGATTCGCAAGCCTGGTATGTTCTCGCTCGAGCCTACCACCCGCCATGATGACGATGGCGATGGCGATGCCGACGACGACGATAACGACAAGAACGACGACAACGACGACCCTTCGACCCGGCTCCCTACCGACGACGAAGTTCGAGCTCGGACGATCTGGAACGAGCAACTCGAGCTCGATGCCTTGTACGAGTCCCAGGGTGTGGCGGACTTTGGTCGCGAGGGATGGAAGGTGCAGGAGGAGGCTCGTCGATGGCGGGAGCTCCTCAGGCGGGAGGAGGAGGAGGCGGATAGCGAGCCAGAGTACGAGCCAGAGTACGAGGAGGAGTACGAGCCAGAGTACGAGCAGGAATACGAGCCGGAGTACGAGGAAGGGTACGAGGGAGGGCACGAGTTCGAGCACGACCAGAGGTGTGGATGTGGGTGTGAGATGGAGCTCGAGTACGATTCCGAGTACGATTCCGAGTACGATTCCGGATACGACTTCGAGTACGAGCGCAAGGACTATGGGCAAGGGGAGTACGCGCACCAGTACGCGCACCAGTCCTCAGAGGTGGAGGAGTGCGAGCACGATTGCCAGTACGACGGGTCCGAGTACGAGTACGGGTACGACACCGAGGAGGAGGAAGAGGCGTCCAGGCATCAAGATGGGCGACTCGTCTTGGTGGATGGTGTAGAGTTTGAGCTTCTGTGGTGAGGTGGTACATGACTCTGACTGAACGATGGATATATCGCTGGACGATTTCCTGCTGGGTCTCATTTTGTTTGTTTGTTTTTTCTCCCTCTTGCTTCATTCGATTTCGACTGCTAGTCTGCTAGTTTCCTTTCTTTCTCCTTTCTTCCTTTGCTCGAGCGTTGCCTACTCTTCTTCACCTGCTTCTCAATACCCCTACCTGCGACTAATCCTTCCAACTCACTTGCCCTTGGGTTATCGGTCTGATATAATCCATGAGTGATCAATCGTATCGTTGTTAAGCATGTAGCTGAGAAGTTCGTCAAAGTCTTGTATGAAATAAATGGGTCGATCATCATTGAAACCATTCCAAGAAAAACTAATTGACAGAGAAGAAGAAAAAAAAAAAAAAAAACCCTAGACCCGAGCAGACTCTCCCCAAAAGAAACTCCTTCCCTTTCCTCTTTCCTCCCGCTTCCTTCTCACTTCTCTCAACCACCAAAGAAAAGGAAGAAAAGAAAAGAAGAAAAGAAGAAGATAAAAAGGCAACACTCTCCTCTCCCACTTTCACTCAAACCAATCCTCTCCAACAACCAACGCCACCCATGAACAACCCCAAGGCGACAAAGAAACTAGCATAAGTCGTCGTTGGAGCACCTAATCTCTTCATCCCCAAGACCCAAAAGATCGAGAGCGAAGCGTGACCGATCGAGAGGGAGGAAACGAGGAGGAAAGTTGGACGATTGGGGTGGTGGATGGAGGATGAGGATAGAGAGGAGAAGATCCTTTTTTTTTTTAGATGAAGAAGATGAAGAAGGAAAAGAACAGATGACGTTAGGGATGTTTATTTTTTATTTTTATTTAGGACCACTTCATCATGAAACCGTCCTCACGCCCCACCCTACCTACATCTTCTCTACAATGAAGGAACAACAACAACAACAACAACAAAAAAAACCCCCAAGCAAACAAAAACAAAACTCACAAAGTAACCCCTAGATTCAACAACAAACTATCTATTCTCCACAGCGCAGAGACGATCGGTGGTAAGTTAGGTAGAGGAACGCCTAAGATGGATTCGACGGATTCTCTTTGTTGAATGGCGAGTAAGTTCCAGATCTGAGTTTCTAATTCGAGTTCTTCGTCCGTCGTCGACATTGACATCGATGTCATCGGTTGTTGTTGTTGTTGTTGTTGTTGTTGTTGACGTCGTTGTTGCTTGGTAGGATTGATGTGATCGATTGGTAGTAAAGAAGGATCGAATGGATTGACTTGAGATGAGTCATCATCATTTCCTGTCGTCATCGTCGTTGGGTCTATCAATGTCGTTGTTGTCGTTGTCGTCGTTGATCTCGGGTCAGAATCAGCTGTTGGCGTGATGGTATTAGGATTCGAAGAAGCTGAAGATGATCTTGGCCTCGGACTTGATCTCTGTGCTTGATGGTGGTGTTGGTGGTGATGGTGGTGAGAGAATGAAGATGAAGAGAGAGGTAAAGAGAATGCGGATTGAGAGGGATATATCGGCGGAAGGATTGGAGCGTAGTATGTGAGTTGATGATATCCTATGGGAGAAAAAAAGAAAGTAGAGAGAGAGAGAGAGAGGTATGATTAAGATACGTCAGATATGAAAACTCTTGGTTTATCGTCGAGACTGAATTCTAGAAGGAGAAGAAAGGATATCCGACCTTGCCAAACTCCCGTCCCAACTTCACCTAATGCCCAACCAAGTCCCAACCACCAAGCACATGCAAAGCTAGGCCATTGTGACCAGACATCGGGGAAAGGTATCTCTGATTGATCTTCTCCTCCTCCCGGAGAATGTGACAGTAATGGTCTGAGGTGAGGGAGGATGATGAGGATTGAGACGTAACGAAGTCCTTCTAAAGCGAGAGTGTGAAGGGCTGCTGAGAGTGGAGCCAAATAAGTAGAGCCGTAGAAAGACGTCGAAGAAGGGGAATGAGTGAGAGACAGAGAAGATGGCGTGGTACTGGGTGAGATGTAGGAGAGGAGGGTGTAGATTGGAACTCGAAGGGACTTGACGTGGTACGTTCAAAAAGGAGAGGGAGATCCAAGGTGACGCAATCAGTTTTAACGACGTTTGAAAATTCTTGTTCAAAGATGGTTGGGACGGGGAAGAGGATAGATACATGAGCCAAAGAGAAGAAGGCAAGTCCAACGATGAGAGCGGAAAGGTTGGGACGATGTGGGTATGAGGCAACTTGAGGAGGTGTCGGCCTGGATAGATTTATGGGTGATAGATGAGCAGAATTTAGTTGTGAGATGTCGAGGATGGCAACCGGATCCAAAGGTCTCACTCACCAACAAAGTGTGACGACGGCGACAAGAGAGAGGAAGCAGAGAATGGAGAGTGTGGGAACGATGAGGAGATAGCGAAGGAGCAGGACTCGATAGGGAACTTGTCAACAAGGGTCATGATGATGTTAGTCTACGTCCCGACTAAGGACGAGCCGTTGGATTCCTATCGCTCGCTCTTCTCCGCCTTGTCCGTTCCGATTCCCACTTACTCTGAACGACTTGCACCCTATCATCAGACTCATCCGATATTGACCATGAATCTGAGCCCAGCCCATCCCCATCCCCATCCACAACCACATCATATCCCTCACACGAATCATCAGACAACGTCCTACCCAAGTCATGGTCCGAATTCCTCTCCGACTCATTCATCGCATTGCCAACGCCTTCTATAGAGTCAGCCTCATTCCTCAGGGTCCCTTGGGTCCCTTGGGTCAAATAAGAAGGAGACCCAGCGGAGGAGAAGGTGGAGGTGGCCGGATGATGATTAGATGAGAGTTGTTGATGCTCCGCTGGTTGTTGATGGGATTGGGATTGAAAATGATGGGATGGATTCATGGTGGGATGATGGTTGGTATTGAGGATAGTGGTGATAGAGGCTGCTATCCTACGTGCCATGATGGAATGGAGATCAAGGAATCAGCACGAAGGTGCGCAGAGAGGGTCAGAGGAGACAATCGCGTTTGGATTAGAATTGGTAAAAAGAAACAGCACTGAGTTACGTCACGTAAAACATTCTTTTTTTTCTTCTCAGCCTTCGTTCATTCGATATCAATCATATTCAATCAACGAATCATCTCAGCACTCCACACTAATTCTCCTCATCCAGCCAATCCAGCATTTGAGGAGTGAAGTACGTCAAAATGATGGTCGCACCTGAGAAACGCAGTATCACGTCGAAATGTACAACACTCTTAGCAGAGCTCCACTACTGACGACAGCGGAAAAGAACAGATGGAGCAGAGAAGAAGAAGAAAAAAAAAGAAAAAAAAAAACTTACCAGCTCGAACGAATCCATTCATCGACTCGAACGCCATATCCTTGAGCGAATAGATGCCCGCATCAGCTCCGGCGCAAATCATTGCGTACTCTCCAGAAACCTGGTAACAAGCGACTGGGAAATTCCCGTTCTGAACGGCAGCTGCTGAAGCGATGACGTCGAGGTAAGGAAGTGATGGTTTGACCATGAGGATGTCCGCACCCTCTGAGGCATCTCGGAGGAGAGCTCGGTTGGCGAGACCCCGAGCTTGAGGTGGAAGTTGATAGCACTTTCGGTTACCAAAGGATGGAGCGGACCCAGCTGCTTCACTGGAAGGAGTAAAAGGGAGGAGAGTAGTACACAAGAATCGAGAGTGGATAGACGGTGACGAGGCGATCAGATGATCGTCGAGGATCGGGTGTGGAGCAAGAAGGAAAAAGTATCATGATCCCAAGTCAAGATACTCTGATAGGAAGACCGAGATGAGAGCAGCAAGAGAGGTTGTACGAACCGGAAAGGTCCGTAAAGGCAACTGGCAAATTTAGCAGAATAGCTCATCAATCCACATCTGATCAATTCGAACGAGTCACGACAGTCAGGATGAATATTCGTTAGCGGGTAGACCTTGGGTGAAGGAGGAGTCGAGGGGAAGTTGGCAGGTGAACTTACCTGTTGGCCAGACCGGCATCCATCAATCCTCGTTTGATATCCCTGATTCGACCATCCATCATATCGGAAGGTGCGACGATGTCGGCTCCAGCCTTTGCGTATGCGATCGCGACCTCAGCAACTCTAAAAGGCAGAACGATTGGGACCATTTCACCCTGTCAGTCTTTCATTTGTCTAAAAAGAACCGTGATCGAGGGTTCGTCCTCAGCAACCAAAGATGAATTGACTGACCGCTTGGCACTAGGCTCTTGATTGATGAGACCAGCGTCATCGAGTATACCACAATGACCATGACTTGTGTACTCGCAGAGACAAACATCGCAAGCGATGAGGAGGGATGGATAGAGCGACTTGAGTTTTTTGATGGCGAGAATGACGGGTGTGTTTGGAGAGTCTGCATTTGATCCTCGGGGGTCCTGTAAATGAAGAGAAAGGGAGGGAGGAAAAAGGATAAGTACGGAGAAGCCCGAGTGCGGAAAAGAACAAAGATGACGTTCCTTCTCGAGTTCCATCGGGACACCGAAAAGGATGACAGATTGGAGACCTTTTTTGATCAGGGGTCCGATGAACTTGATACGAGCGAGTCATGGCGTATCACGGACGCGAGAAGCAAGGTTGAAGGAAAGCCGGAGAGGGTTATGTCAGCTCTGGAACGTGTAACCGCGGTTTCTCTGATGAATGTCGTGACGAAAACGACAAGCGCTGGAGATGGTTCCTTCTTGTCGGTGGTTGGAAGCGACAAAGTAGGAATGACGAGCGTTGCTAGCTTTCGCCCCTTAGACTTGATTCACTACCGTTGGACTGACCTCTTGGAGTCGATCGACACCCCATCTCTTCTGACCAGGGAGAGAGTTGATGACACTCTCATGCTGAGGGTCGTCCGAGATGAAGATTGGGTACATGAGCATGTCCTTCTTGATTGATTTCGACTGGGATTGCCATGATCGGGTGATGGGGTGAGCGTAGCCTCCCTGGAGGATGGAACTGTCAAGGTTGATTTGTTAGAGCTGGCGTAAGGGTGAATGACAAGTGATGTTGTATAGATACGAGATATCTTGAGAGGACATGGTGAAGGTTGGTTTCGTCGCTCGGCCCATGGGAAAAAGTCGGGAATGATGGTCCAAGTGTTAGCCGTCCCTTAACCACCATCACCCACTCATCCTCATGTCCCACATCGACGTCCTACCTCACTCTCAATACCCTATCCAGAGCCAATCCTACGCAGCCCATCTCGATGCGATCCCCATCAATTCCGCATCCGGTTTGATCACCACCCGTCATGCGTTCGACCTACCTAAGCGTAGCGAGATGGGTGCCACTCGGGGCGATCTAGGTCAGTGTTGGCTAACAAGTCAACCTAGTCGTCTGTTTTCAAAATCAAAATCTTCATCACTTTCTCAGTCGAGCTGGCTTGGCTTCCCCCGACCTGAGGATCGAAGTTTACTCATGCGTGTTTAGCTCCCAAGCTTTTCAAAAGTCTTGGTCACGTCAACGTTCGCTTGTTGTCCTGCTCGTCAGATGCATCGCAGAGTTTACTAGTCCGAGCTTGTATTCGTCTCAATTCTCGTCCATCTTTGGCTCGCTTGACCTTCCGCTCAGACAGATCCAAATTCCTTCTCCTCCCTCTGATGAACTTAAGATTCTAAGCACCGTCGTCTAGATCAAACCAGACCGTCACTTCACACCCGGGTTCTGGGTTATCTTGAGAGTGTATCGAATTGACTTTCCCTTGCATTCCTTTGCGTTTTTCTCTTCTCCTCCTTCTACTCGCCATCTACCTGACCCTTCTCAGACGAGCCCTGTATCTACATGGCTGGTAACTCTCTTGGATTGGCACCAAAGTCAGCAAAGGATATCGTCGCAGCTGAGTTGGACGTCTGGTCATCTCGGTACATTCTCTTTCCTTTTCTCTGCTTCAACCTTTTCTTTCTCGCTTCCAGACTTACCTATCATCTTTCCAAAATCTATTCTTCGAAATCCGTGACGTAGAGCTGTTCTGGGTCATTTCTCCCATCCACACGATCGACCATGGAAAGATATCGATGCTCACTCTCAACTTCTTCCAACCCTCTCTGCTATCGTCGGAGCAAAGACGATTGATGAAATCGCCATAACCTCAACTCTTACTTCGAACCTTCATAACCTATTCGTGACGTTCTACCGACCGGAAAAGGATGGAAAGAGAAAGAAGATTCTCATGGAAGGAAAAGCTTTCCCAAGTGATCAGGTAGGTAGAGACATCCAAACGTCTTCCTCTACTGAGTCTTAATCTGTACTGACGCCCGAGAGAAAATCAAAACTAAACACTCTCTCTTGGCTGCCCTTTTCTCTACTCGTTCATCTTTGGAAACAAAACAAAAAAAAGTATGCAGTCCAATCCCACCTCAACCTTCACGGCCTTGATCCTTCAAACGATCTTATCGAACTCTTCCCTCGCTCGAACGAGAGTACCATTCGATCAGAAGATATCATCAAAACCATTCAAGACCAAGGAGAAGAGGTCAGCCTATTTCTCTCTCCCCTCCCCCTTGCCTTTTTCCAATCTCTCTCAGATACGATCGATTGTGTTGATAGTTGATGTCGATTCAATTCCACTTCTTCTTCTTCATATTGGCATTCCAAGATCGCTTTGATCTGGCTCTCGGGAGTACAGTACTACACTGGTCAACTCTTTGACATGAGATCCATCACCAAAGCTGGTAAATCAAAGGTTAGCACAAACTCGTATGTATATGGGATCTGTTACACTAATAACAGTAAAACACACACATCATCTGTTCTCCCTTCCCTCTTATCTTTTCGATATAGGGATGTATCGTCGGCTTTGATCTTGCCCACGCTGTTGGAAACGTTCATCTCTCCCTTCACGATTGGGACGTCGATTTTGCCGTCTGGTGTCATTACAAGTACTTAAACTCAGGTCCAGGTGCCGTCGCTGGATTGTTCGTCCATGAGAAATGGGATAAGGTTGAATCTTTACCTCGGTATGTGGCTTCTTTCTTCTTCTTCTCTTCTTCTTGGTCTTTTCTTTTTCTTCTGCCATCTTTTTGGATTTGAGTAGATCTGAAGGACGAAAAGAAAAGAAAAAAAAAAACTTCACACTGACAGCTTTGTGAGCCAATGATTCTTCCACCCTCTTTTCTCCTCTTCATCTTTATCTTCCCCCCCCCCCCCCCTCCCCTCCTCGCCCCTACGTACACACATACACACAAAAAGTCTCTCCGGTTGGTGGGGACATGATCCATCAACGCGATTCCTTATGCCTCCAACATTCACCCCAACCCTCGGAGCTCGTTCTTTTCAACATTCCAATCCACCTCTCCTCTCCATCCTACCCCTCTTCTCATCCCTCGAAATCTTCTCAAAAGCTGGCGTCAACTCATCCTCTGGGATGAAGAATCTAGTAGAAAGATCAAGGCTCTTGACTGGTTATCTCGAAGCTCTCTTAAAGGGTTCGAAATGGTTCAAGAAAGGAGAAGAAGGAGGAGGAGGAGGAGGAAGAGAGGATGATGAGGAAAAGGAAGGTCAAGTTGGATTTAGGATCTTGACGGAAGAAGGAATCGAGAAGAGAGGTTGTCAATTGAGTTTGGACGTCAGGGGAAAGAAACCAGGTGGGATGAAGAGAGTTTTCGGTGGATTGGTTGAGAGAGGTGTCATGGGTGATGAGAGAGAACCTAATGTTATTCGGTTGGCGTGAGTTCAAGTTTCTCTCTCTCTTTCTCTCTACTCGAAGAGGCTTGGTGAGACGAATTGCTGATCTACTTGGTCATGTGGCTGGTTGCAATTTTTTTGTTGTTGAACAAATCAAGTCCGATACCACTCTACACTCGATTCGAAGAAGTCAGACTCGTCGCTTTGTTCCTCGATCAAGCACTAGAGGATGAAGCCAGTGGGAACTTGGATGGGCAGGAGGACAGAAGAGCAACCGAGACGAGCTAGGCAAGAAATTCTCTAGCCTCCGTGGAAAACGTTGCTTGTTTTTGGAAAATTCAGTTTCATAGAGATCTTGGTTTTCTCTTTTTCATCGTGTTATGAGAAGCGATGGTTGATTTGGTCTCGTGCTTTTCATGTAACGCGTACACCAAAAGGAGAGAGAGTCTGTACATGTATGTTGTCATTGCATCAAGAGGAAGCAAGTAAGGAGAGGAACATCAAAAGAAGAAGAAAAAATTGTACCAAGTTCAACCCTGAAAACCCTCACCCTTGTCCTCGTTCCCTACTTTGTCGAATTACCTAACTTTGTGGAGCCGTGTCGGGGTTCAACAGATCCATGATCTCATCCCCTCCGCCCCCTCCTCCTCCTCCCTCTCCTCCGGCAACAGCGACACCCCCTACAGCTCCGGGTTGATAACCGTTCATCTCCGAGAAGAAAGCTGAAACCCAAGGAGCGTCTTCTTCGTTGCCTCCTGCTCCTCCAACGACGACTCCCTCGGGGTCAGTGTGACCACTATCGGGTAAAAGACCTTGGCCTTGTTGAGCTTGGAGGAGAACTTCAGCTAGATGAGCTGAGTGATCGATTTCCTCCTCTTGCTGCTGCTGCTGCTGGGTCTCATTGTTGGAGGGGTTATCGACAACGGCGGCGGTCTGGGGTTGTTGTTGGGGTTGTTGTTGGTCGATGGCAGAAGGGTTGTTCGAACCAGAAGAAGTATGAGCCTGTCAAGGAGCACGCACGATCAATCTCAGATGTATGTCAGTACCGAATCGTCTAGGGTTGGGTGCCACATACTGTCGAAGGGAATGACGGGATACGTACGTCGACCATATCTGCTCCAGTCCCACTTCCACTAGCCTGACCTGCTCCAACATTGGCACCTCCCGAAGCCATCGCACCACCTAGAAGGCCTCTCAACATCCTCAAGTCATCCTCTACACCTCCACCAGTTCCTGATCCACTGGCTTCGGTAGCTCCCCTTGCAACACCACCCTGTTCCTCGGCCAACATGCCTCCGGGACCGACTACAGGACCCATAGGACCCTCCTTCCCTGGTTCTCCGAAGGTTCCATAAACGACCTCGTCCCTTCCTTCCAGGAACCTCCCGTCACCCATTCGACGCCTTCTCGTGCTCTCCGCGAGATCAGCGACGGGTTTCTTTGGTCTACCTCGACCTCGCTTGGGTGGAGCTACACCTGGTGGGTAGGCCATCTCCAAGGGAGAGCCTGCACCGAGTGGGGAGAAGTAGCCAGGCGTGGAAGGTGAGGAGGAAGGTGAGTTGCCGGAGAGGTGTGGGAGAAGGTGGGGGTTGGAGAGAGGTCCGGCAAGAGGATGCTGAAGGATAGAACAATCCTTCGATCAGCTTCAGAAGTCACCTTGTGTGATACGTGCAGATCACGATTGGATTCCCCTGGTCACGTACCTTTCTAGGTCTTCCTCTACCTCTCTTGGGAATCTCGATCTCTTCTCCATCACTCCCGATTCGCGCCTTGTTCTTACTGCCGGGAGGTCGTCCTCTCCTCTTTCCGCTGGAAGATCCAGCGATTGGGTTTCCGTTTTCATCAAATCCCATGGCTTGAAGGAGGACGTCGAAAGCTTGACCATCTATGGCAAGGGAGGGTTTTTTTTTTTTCGATAGAGGTGATGGTCGAGGCAGAAAAGAACGACAGCAATTGGGATTAATTGCAAATGATTTCATTAGAAAGCAATCAGGGAACAAGGACAAAGAGAAAAGAGGAACAAAGAATCAGCATGTGCATATTCGATACTGGACGAGCGATTGTCTTCCTCCCTCTCGTCATTCCATCTCTCCCATTCCTCCTCCTTCAGCGCCTTCTCTTGAAGCCATCCAGCAGGCCAATCTCTACTCTTCCCTGCCAAGACACCAACCATGAGACTTCTCAAATAAAAGGGGACAAAGATCTACGCACTTTCCCCACCCTCAATCTTGAAATCTCCACTAGCACCAGCTCCTCCAGTGCTCCTCCTGAGCGTCCTACCTCCGGCGCTGGCATTCAGCTTGACTCGCTTCTTCTCCTGGTAATCCGAGTCCTCCCCAGAATCCTCTTCCTCCTCTTCGTCGAACTCTGATTCCTCAAGTTCGTCGTACTCGGACTCGTACATGGTTGGATGAATGAAGGGACGGGGAGCGTCGGGATCGACAGCAAGTGGGAGACCATCTGGACCCAAAGCTGGGGGTGGAGCGGGACCTTCTGCGCTGACGGGAGGAAGAACTTCGGGAACAGGAGCGTTGGGATCGACTTCGGCCTTGATCTTTCGAGGTCGTTTGGGCTTGGGTTCGGGAGGAGGTCGAGGAATAGCGCTTGGGGCTTTCTTGATCTCCCTTCGAGGTCGAGACCCTTGAGCTGGAGATTCGACTTGTTCTTCTCCGACTGGTCGTTGACCACCAGAGATGACTTCAAACTCTTCGTCCGAGTCGTCCGAGTCTCGACGCCTGTTTCGACTACCACGAGGTCGACCTCGAGGTCGCTTGGCTTTCTCGACCTTCTCGTAGGCCTCAGTTTCGCCTTCCTTTTTGACCTTCCACTGCCCGAGGAGTTCACCCGTCGTCTTGCTTCGACGTGGTCCTTTGTCCTTGGAACCAGGGGGTCGACCTCGTCGGGGAGCCGTGTAGACAGCTGGAGCGGGTGGTAACGGTGCGAGCGCCATGGGTGGATGATGCTGAGGAAATATGTTGTAGGTGGATTCGAGCGAAGGGAACGCCATGGGCGGATGATGGATGTAGACTTGAGGCAAAGGAGGCAATTGGAAAGGGTTCGTAGGATCATCGGTCGGGATGGCAGGTTCTGAAGCGGTGTCGATCGTGAGGGCCGAAGCAAGGGGGGCATTGCAGGCGAGATTGACAGCGATGAACTGATTGGGTGGAATGATAGGAGCGAGAGCTGAGCAAGGGAAAGGGTAAGATGGAAGCAAATGTCAGCAAGGAGTGAAACGTAGGACGGAAAGAAGAGCTGAGAAGCGCTCGTACGATTCTGAGCCGAACCCTCATCGCCCTTTGGTTTGTTCTTGCTGCCTTTGGGCCTACCTCTGGGCTTCTTGCTCTTGTCGTGATCGGCACTACCTTCTCCATCCTCAAGTTCGTCCTCCTCCTTAGGCTTATTCTTGCTCCCTTTTGGTCGACCAGTCTTGCGGATGGCGTTAGGGTCGAACTCGCCCATCTGCTCATCGCCTCCCATCCCTCCGCCAGTTCCTCCAACACCAGCACCGAGATCGAAGGAGCTGTTGAAACCGTCGGGCGAGTCGACCTTGGGTCGGTTCTTGGACCCTTTGGGTCGGCCTCGTCGTCGGACCGCATTGGGATCGGCAGGATCGAACGAGGTATCGCCGCCCTGCGGCTGGAGAGATGTGTTGGCAGCAGAAGATGATGCCGAGAGGGCGGGTGATCCATGATGAGGGAAAGTCTGGCCAGGGTGGGAAGCCGAGTCGGCGTATTGGCCGTAAGGGGAGCGAGCGACCTGACTGGCGGCGGGCATCATTGGCAGATTGTAGGATGAAGATGGTAATAAATTCCCTTGGCCATCGTACGCCGGTGCGGTTGCGCGAGTCAGACGCGCGAGATCGGCTTGACGTTCAGCCTCGGATTCATATCGCTGGGAAGCGACATAGGCGGCGATCGCTTCCTGCTGGTACTGTTGTTGTTGGGCGACCTGCTGGGCCATCAGCGCTTGAGCCTGCAGTCGAGCTTTGTTGGCAGATGATTCTGCTGCAGCATTGTTGTAGGGGTACTGTTGCTGTTGTTGGGATCCGTAGGCCGCGTTGACGTAACCAGCATTGTGTTGAGATGAGTAGCCTGGCTGTTGCGGTTGCTGGGGAAGAGACTGCTGCTGCTGAGCGAGGTATGGGTTATGTTGTTGCTGCTGCTGGTAGTCGTGTTGAAGCTGCTGCTGTCCGAGATGGGAGTTGTATGATCCATCCTGATGATAGTTTGAGCCGCCAGATTGTTGGCCCAGGGATCGAGCCTGTTCGGCGGAGAGAAGGTCGATATCAGAAGGGAAGTGGTTGTAACCTGGCATCAGTGGAGACGGCGGGAGAGAAACAGAGTAGACGGCAAGTCAGTAAGAGATGAACGGTAGGGGTGCAACGAGACGCGTCCATGTGCGTAGCGGGTATCAACTCGGAGAAGATGATCCAGGCAAAACGATCTGCTCTCATGTGACCGATGATGATTGTGTCATCGAGATGGCAGGGCGAAAGCGACTTAAGCCTAAGGAGGAAAGACCGCCTGATAGCCTGTCCAGATCCGGATGAGCACCGGCGCGTGTGAGGTCGTGAATACGACGAGGCTGGCATGCACGAAGCTCATCCGACCCGCCTCGACAGCTGTCCACGGAGCTAGCTGAATGGGGCAGATAGAAAAGACATGACGCGCAGGGATTCTTGGGCCAGGTTCAAAGGGACGCGAGGGGAGACAAGACGAGGAACATCGGGCGGTCTCTCCCTCCCCCT
Source organism: Udeniomyces megalosporus (assembly GCA_039545415.1). Classification (NCBI taxonomy): domain Eukaryota; kingdom Fungi; phylum Basidiomycota; class Tremellomycetes; order Cystofilobasidiales; family Mrakiaceae; genus Udeniomyces; species Udeniomyces megalosporus. Next base: position 413,025 of record BCKM01000019.1, on the reverse strand, counting down.
TGGCGAGGATGAATGGTCGTCTCGTCGTTCGGATCCAGCATCCGGGCGGCATGTAGATAGACCGGTGAGGATGGCAGGCAGGGAGGACTGGGAAGGATGGATGGGATGGTTGGACTGACCAGCAGGATGCGATGGATCGTTGGTGTTGCCATGGATGCTGGCGTCGCCGTAATCTGTTGATGGATGATGGGATGGATGAAAAGAGATGGTTGTCAGTCTGGGGTAGTGGTATGTTGGATGACGTCTAGGATCAAAGTCTAGTGTTTGTCGTGGAGAAGAATGAAGAAAGGAAAGGTCTCCCAACCGAGGAGGGTCTTTTTTACGAGGACTTACGATTCGATTGAATGCCGTCTTCAGTCGAAGGAACGGGTTGATGCTGATGTTGCTGTTGCTGCTGTTGCTCCATCAGCTCTACCATGGCGGCGAGCGACATCTCTTGAGCTGGTTCGTCCATCGTTCGATTTATGGCGAGGGCGACGGTGATGGGGGAAGGTTGAGGGAGAGCTTGCGGCGGTTTTGAGATTGGCCTTGTGCCTCCCTTCGGAGAGAGCCCCAACCTTCTTCCTTCCCCTCATTCAGACCAAAGCCTTGGATCCCATCGAGGACCCTCTCTGCTATCGTTGAATGACTGTCTGATTTATCCGAATCACTTGTTCCTTGAAAACCTGGCTCGAGACCGATAGAGGCCAAGTCGAACTCGATTCCATACATCCGGCCAGAGTTCGATAAGATCGATCCCTAGTCATTCTTGAGCTCCTGGCGTGGATACTGTCATCCATATGTGAAACCGCTTTGACCGCACGTCTGATGTTGAGCGAGCTGTCGCATCAAACCGCGCGTCACACGTCACAAATCCCCTTGGACCCGTTCAACATTCAACCCTCATCCCCCTCACGTATCATCCCCGTTCTGACACTTCTCTTCCAGCAACACACTCAAGATTGATATGTCGTCCGCTTTGTCCAAAGAAACCAAACGGATCTTACTCGAATCTTCTCTATATCTCGCTACAACTGTCCGTCTTGGACTTTCCCGAATCCACCTCTCTCATCCTCCTTCTCTTCTTTCGTCTTCATGGCTCACGACAAATCGTCCTTTTCGTCTTTGACAGCTACTAGCCCTTTATGCAACATCTCGTTTACTGACGACCCTCAATCCATCCTCATCCGATCTCTCAAAGTCTCGAAAGAAGGGAAAGGAGAACCTCAATCGACTCAAGGGTAGCCGTCCTAATGGAGATGACAAGTCTGGAATGGGAAAGGTTCAGATAGACTGGGAAACTGCTTTGGAAGGTCTGAATGAGTATGAGGAGGCTATGTTAAACGAAGTGGTCAGTCCGGCTGAGATTGACGTCGGATTTGATGGTGAGTTTTGCTTCTTCTTCCTGCCTTTGACCTAACGCCATCTCAGATCCGTATGCTTTCTCAAGAACGAACGCATGCTGAATGAATTTTCGACCGAATATCAATGTGTCCTGGATCACTCAGCCATCGCTGGGTTGGATCCAACAATCTCGACCCTTCGAGAAACAATCATCTACCCTCTCCTCTACCCGAATCTCTATTCTTCAGCTGGATCATCTCTTCTCCAAGCGCCAAAGGGAGTGTTGCTCTATGGACCACCAGGTTGCGGAAAAACGATGCTGGCAAAGGCTTTGGCCAGAGAGAGTGGAGCTGCGTTTGTGAGTCTGGATGCGATGGCAGCTGTGAATTCATGGGCTCTGACAAGAACGGAAGGTGTCAGTGGAAACGAACTGGTCCAAAGGGACTGTATACCAGCAGCTCTGGTTCATCCGCAAGTCGGAAAGAAGAATGATTCAAAAGGGAAAACTAGACGAGTGTTGAGACTTTTTGTCCTGTTACCTCCCTCTGCTAGATCAACGTCCCACTTTCTGCACTCGCCAACAAGTGGTATGGAGAGAGGTAAGTCTCGCTCCATTCACTTCGATCGACTATCATCCATTCGTTGACTCTCGTTCTGTCTTCTCCCTCGAATCTGTTGTCATCCCTGAATCTTCCACAAACCTTGACGCACTCTCCTACCTTCTCATGATCTCCTTTCCCGCGCAGCAACAAACTTATCGCTGGACTCTTCACCCTCGCTCGTCGACTTCAACCAACCATCATCTTTATCGACGAGATCGATTCACTTCTTCGTAACAGGGGTTCAGACAACCACGAAGTTACCAGCACAATTAAAGCTGAGTTCCTCACGTAGGTTATTCGTTCTCAGACTCGAATGACCCCTGCCCGTAGCTTCCCCATGAAAACTCAACCCTGCTGGAACACCAGACATCGATCGTCTTCGTCAGACATGTATTGAATCTTTTCCTTTCGCTGCACCCGCTCATACGATAGGCTTTGGGATGGTTTGACCTCTGGAGAAGATACTCGAATCCTCGTCCTCGGAGCGACCAATCGACCAAACGAGTTCGTCCTCCCCCCCCCCCCCCCCCCCTTCCTACCTCAATATCTTGGACATAGCTGCAAACGAGTCCGAGCGAGAGATTATTTATATCTTTATCTCACTTCATCCATCCTCCTTCATCTTCTCCTCCCCTCTTCTCTCTGCTTTCAGTATTGACCCAGCTTTCCTTCGTCGGATGCCAAAGAAATTCTCCGTGGGGCTACCCGACGTTCATCAACGTGAAAGAATCCTCAAACTCGTGAGTTGAACGTTCCATCAAAATCAACCATCAAAATCAACCATCAAAATCAACCATCCTCTTTCGCGATTGGGTTCTCGTAAATGAATAAAAATGCCCCCCCTCCCCCCCCCCTTCTTCTCGTTCTCTCATTCTTTCTTTTATTCCTCTCATCACACTTAATCCAAACTCACAACTGCTCAATCTTATTTTTCCCAACCTCTTTCTCTCTGCTTGCTCTTTCTCTCTGCTTACTCTTTCTCTTTCATTTTCTTACACCAAACAAAAAAAACAGATGTTATCCTCAACCACCCTCTCACCTATCTTATCGATTCCTCACCTCGCCGCTCTAACTGAAGGTCGATCAGGTTCAGATTTGAAAGAACTTTGTAGAGAAGCTGCCATGAGGTAAGTGTATATATAAATACTTGTTCATTCTCCCTTTTTCTCCTCCTCCTCCTCCTCCTCCTCCTCCTCCTCCTCCTCCCCTCCTTCATGCACATACAGAGAGAGACCCAACGGAACCAGAGAAGGGAAACGAAGAAGAAAGAAAAGAAAAAAAAAACTCACCCTTACTTTCGTGTCGTCTTCTCTCCCCCCTCCCCTCCCCTTCCCTCTCTCTCTCCAAAAAAAAAAAAAAGGCCCTTACGAGAAGAACTTCGATCCAAGCGATTCGATCCATCAACCATGAACCTCAACGATACCAAACTCGTTCTTCGACCTTTAGAATTGACCGATTTCTTTCAACCCGATGACGTCGTCGACGATCAAGATGATGACCCCCATCATCATCATCATCATCATCATATCGGAGCTACTGCTGCTGCTGCTGTTGGTGCTGAGAATGGGAGGAAATCTTCAACTGAGGTTGGAGAGGATGGTTTGTTACTTGATTGAAAGGAAAAATTGAAAATTGGAAAACATTCATGTCGATATGGAATGTTTGATTGATTTGAAAGCCAAGTTTTGCAGAAAAAGAAAAAAAAAAAAAAGGAAAAAAAGGGGGGGGGGGGGGGGGGGGGGGGGAAGGGAAAGGAGACAGGAGGCAGGAGGAAAAAAAATTGAATATGTCGCGCGTACGAACGTTTTACTATCATTATTTCCTTTCCCTTCCTTTCCTTTTCTTTTCATCTTTACATCTCATCTTTTGAGGTCCTCTCTTGATGTGAACAAAGATCTTTGTTTTTCCTTTTTTTTCATTCTTCATATTTTTTTTTCTTCTTATTACCTTTTCTGCTTTCTCCTCCTCCTCCTCCTCCTCCTCTAGACGAATTATAAACCCTCGTTGGCTCTGTCTTTCAATCCCTTTTGGTCTCTCTCATTTTTATTCTTATTTTTATCTTTCTTCTTCTCATGCCTCCGCCGAGTTTCCTCTTCCTTTTTCTCTCTGGGCGTTTGCGAAAGCGAAAAACAAAAAAAGACTTTGGTTCAAGTCTCTCTCTTTCCCCCCTTCTTTTTTTTTCTTTGAGAATGAACAAAAAAACGACTACATTTGTTAATTTTTTGAGGATGATATGAAAAGGAAGGAAGGGGGAGGACGAAGAAAGAAATTGAGAACTGAGGAAGTGAAAGAAGAGTTAAATAGCAAGATGACGAATCGAAACGGTGCTTGAGCCGAAGGAGAGCCAAGTGTCAAGCTTTGGGGAAATGGTTTGAAGGTAAGGGCATGGAAGAGGGATAGATCGACGATCTGGCCACGATGGAGGAAAGTAGGGGTCGTTAGATGGCCTGAGCTCGAGCCTGCTTCTCCGACTCCAATCGCTAAGAGTGAACAAAGGGGAACACCCCAAACAACATCCTGAGTTTCTTTGTTCTTCGAGTTCTTTCAAGAATAAGCTGACAGACAGATGAGAGAGGGAGGCAACTGACCTGGTAGAGGAGCTGGATAGCCATGTTGATACCGGCAGGTTGACCGGTGATGGTGACAAGTCGCTCATCAGGGTTGGTCGAAGCTCCAGGCTGTCCGGGTTCCATGATTCGGATCTGAGTGGAGGATTGAGCTCGGATCTCGTTGATCTTGGATCCAGCTTTACCGATGACTGTTGGTTACAAGAGGATTTATGCGAGAAGAAAGAAAGAAAAGGAGGGAAAAACAACACCCATCAGCTCGATCGTTCATGCAACTGTCCCAGCGAGGATCAAAGATCAAACAAGAAGGGAACGCACTGGATCCGACGAGATCGTTGGGGATGTAGATGCTCTGAGTCTGAGACCCAGGTGGTGGGGCAGCCTGAGGAGCTCTGGGCTCTCGGGCTCCGCCAGTGTACCCATCTCGACCACCGGCCTGTCGGTAGGTCGATCGGTCACCACCAGCGGGAGCTCGGTCCTGGTACTCGAGGAGGATGTTTCCGATGTAGTAGACCGCGATGTGGATGGCGTCGGCGACACCAGAGACAGAGAGGACCCGCTAGGATTGATACGGACCAAGAGTTGCGAAAAATAGGATGCAATCCAATCAAGACATCAGGGTTCCGGTCTTTCGATCACTGGTGAGAAGCGAAGCGTGAACAAACCTCGGTAGAGCCAGGAAGCATAGCCTCAGAGGCGTTCAGTCGAGCGCCGGAAGCCTCCTGGATCTCCTTGATCTTGCTTCCACCCTTACCGATGCTGGATATACGACGTTTGAGCACGATGGATCAGCCAGTGAATCACGAACGATCGCCGCCTCCAGAAGAAGAGAAAGAAAAAAAAAAGCATCAACATACACGGTACCCATCCGTGAGTTAGGGATGATGAACTTGATGGTAACGGCCCGAGAGCCAGGGACAGAGGCAACGTCGAAAGGCTCATCGTTGATTCGTCGAACGATAAGTCCAAAAGCCTACCAGATGGAACGTACAGTCAGCTCGTCATTGTCAGTCCACACTGCATCCAAATGCCACGCACCTTGGAAACAGCGTCCAAAGCACCCGAGACGTGAAGAATTCGCTCGGGGTTTCCTGGGATGGACTCCGAAACGGTGACTCGAGCACCAGACTTCTCTCGGATCTCGTTGACATGCTTGCCGGCCTTGCCGATGATGACCGAAGCGTCCTGAGTGACGATGAGGCATCGCATCTGGATCTGCTGAGGGGTCTCGGAGCTGTGTTGATCGATCACCAAGTGATTATAGAAAATGAGTTGGATCAGGTTAGGGACGAGCTGGGATTGTATCGAGTGAATGAGTTGGAGGAAAACCCCCCAAGGAAGAGAGGGAATGACGAACGCAGCGGCAGTGGTGGTGCTAGACGGGGCAGCGGGAAGAGAGTCGGGAACAGCGGCAGTGCTGGAAAAGCCAAAGAGTATGCATGGAGGGGAGGGAGGCGCGATGGGTTTCAGCTACGAACGGGACCAGCACTTGTTCTCAGACGCGTCAAGTTGCCTCACGTGCTGCTGCTCTCCTTCATGTCAACATCGTCTCCAGACATCTTTGGGGCAGTCTCAGTCTTGCCTTCGGGCTTAGTAGCGTCAGACTCGTCGGCGGCAGTGATGTCCCTGTCCTCGTCCTTGATGGCAGGTCGCTTAGTCGACTCTTGCTCTTCGTGACCGGGGGAAAGAGCTCGCTTGTTGCTGGTGGTGGCGGGAGCGGCAGTTTGGGGAGGGGTTGGTGGAGCAGCAGACATGGCGGATAGATGGACAGAGACGGTTTGAGGTGTTTACGGAGGAGGCTTCGAGTCAGTACGGGGTAATCGCTCTTGATGAACCGAGGTTGATTGGAGTTTGAAGGACGAGTTGTGTTGGGACTGGGTGAGAGGGAGGGAGGGTGAGGAGCGTGTGAGAGGATGTTGCGAGGGAAAGGGACGTGAAGTGGGAAGAGACAAAGAGAAGAGAAGGAAAAAGGGGACATAGCACGAGAGAGGATGTTGATCGGATGATGACGGGAACGAGGTGATTGAGGTCGATCATGTATCTATGTATGCGGTCCCAAAGATGCGAGGACGCGATCGAGGAAGGAATCAAGCGAGATCTCGAGACAGAAAGAGTCCTCGCTTTTCACCTCGCGTCGATCGATGAGACGATGGACTCGAGATGGTGGTCGACAGGGAAGTTTCCCAGCCCGGACCACGGATACGGATGTGGGTCACGAGCGGATGAAGCGCTTGACCAATCGGTCACAAGCGAGGAGGCGACAGCGAGAGAGAGATAGAGAGAGAGAGAGAAAGAGAAAGAGAGAGGAGGACGAAAGCGAGGAATCATCAAGGAAGATCGACCTCGTTTGTTCCTTTCGTCTCTTTTGGGGTCTGGGTGATGTTGAGGGCGGGTTGTCGTGGTGGTTGGAGGTGTGGGGTTGAATACAAGAGGGAAACGAACCTGGAGAGGGGAGAAAGAGAGTGGGAAATTCCAAGTGCAAGTCGAGAGAGAAAGACTCGATTCGAGGCAATCCCTAGACAATCCTAGGCTGGACGAAGTGCTATCACCCTCAGTCTCCTTTTCGTTGTCTCATCATGTCAAGGCGTGTCGGCGAGTCAATGTTGATCCGTGTTGATCCATGTTCATCGTACATGTCACCAGAGAAAATTCCATCAATTCCATTAATTCCATTAATTCCATTAAAACGACATATTTCCCACCCAACGTTCCTCCCTCTCTCGAATCAACCACCATCTCCTTCCTTACCATGGACGTCTCCAAACTCAAGGTTCAACGTCAGGCCCCTTCTCTTGTCATTCCATTCATTACCCCTACTCACCCAATCCAACTCACCTTCCCCTCAATCCTTCAACAGAGATCAAAGACGAGCTCGGCTCGAGATCTGTCGAGATTCCTAAAGGCGTCCACCTCAAGAAGGATGTTCGTCCTCCATCCTCATCTCTCTCTCACCTTTACAAATCTAGCTCATCAAAGTTCTCTATCCTATCCGTTCGTTTCAGTTGGCAGATCTGCTCGAAAAAGCGTTGAAGACCGAATCGACGTCATCTCCTTCATTCGTCGAGAACCTGGACCAACCTACTCAAGAGACTAGCGTGCAGTCATCAAATGCTGAAACTGCTAACCAAGATCCCCAGGATGATGCTGTGCCGGACGAAAACGGGATACGTGAGTGTTTGCTTTTCAGAGTTTCCCTGTCATCGCCAATAGCACGACGACGTTGAAACCAATTCGTCTGACTATGTTTACCATCACCTTATGAAATCCACTCGTCTTTTCAGTGTCAACAAACCCTTCCCTTCCTGCTACAGGACCCTCCGATGAGACGACCTCTTCCGCACCTACCGCCTCTCTCGTTCCTGATGCATCCGACGCGCAGACTTCTGTTCCAAACGCGATCTCAATCGTTCAGGATGGAACACTCGAGTCTGCTGAAGGAGGAGGAGAGACTGTAGATGAATCCAAGATGGAGATTGACCACGACGTATCGACATCTGATGTCAAGAAGGATCATGAAATCACCTCGACAAATTCTCTCGTCCCTTCAACGACGTCAGATGGAGAGGAAGCAATGAAGGGGATAATTGACGGTGAAAAGGATCAAGTGCAAAGTGACGAACAAGAACGTAGGTACACGTGTGAGAGGTGAGGAGACTGAAGACGTGACATTCGCTGACTTGAATTGTTTTTCTTCTCGTATCGACATGGGACTCTCATCATCCTCCCCGTCGATCGTCCCCCCCCCCC
>BCKM01000019.1:391372-404686 GCA_039545415.1 Udeniomyces megalosporus | reverse complement strand
CCCCCCCTTTTCATCATCCAGCCAAGAAGTCCTCTCGACTTCCAACCATCGATAACTCGCTTCCTCTTCCATCCAACTTTCTCGTCGGATCTCATCCTCCGACTCGAGCCATCTACATCACCGGTCTTCGTCGACCCCTTCCCGACGCTACGTTGGTAGAGATGCTCGAATCTTTCGGTGAAATCGATCAGGATTCGAGGATCGGTAAGAATGGGGAAAGTAAGGGTTGGTGGTTAGGTCCAATCAAGAGTCACGCTTTTGTTTGCGTGAGTTTTTTTCTTCTTCTTTTTTTCCTTTCTTTCTTTCTTCTTCTTTCTTTCTTCTTTTCTTTTCTTTGTTTTTCCTTTTCTTTCTGTTGAAACGAAACGTTTCATTCAACTGACCTTGATTCGATTTTTCTTCTTCTTCTTTTTTCCTCCTTACACAAGTACAAAAACCCATCATCCGCTTTGGCCGCTTACGAATACCTACACGACAACACGACTTTCCCATCCGAAGCCATCTCGAAACCTGACTCGAAACCGATAGCCATCTATTTCCTCCCACCAGGACCGATCCCTAACCTGATCAAGCAGGAGGAGACGGCTTGGTCGAATGGTCGAAGCAAACTTGAGCTTTCGATCAAGAAAGTAGGTGATGAGGGTGAAGGGGAAGGAGAAGAATGGGAATTCGAGTACAGAAGGGCTGGGAACGTCGATGTGAGGGTGGGTGGAAGGATGGGTGGGTCGGCGGCCAGACTACCTACTGGTGCAATCCCTGGCGGTGGAGGTGGGAGTGGTGGAGCAAGATTCGGTTCGTTTGGTAGTAATGGATTTAGAGGAGGACAACTGGCGTCAACATCGTCTTATCCTCCTCGTCCCTCAGGACCACCATCTCAACAACCATCAATGGGAGGAGGATCATTCAGACCTCATTCAACATATCGACCAAACGACCTCAACCATCCATCATCAACATCCCGTCCCCCCTTCGCGGGCTCATCCAGACCCCCTCAACGAAATCATTCACCACCTCCCATGAAGAGTGGAGGATTCGAGAGACATGGTCGAGCTCGTTCACCGCCTCCTCATCATCATCATCATCGAGACTCCACTTCATCATCAAGGATGACCGAAAGCTACCCTCGATTGTCATACGGTGAACCTCCCCATCGCAGTAGCGGGGGAGGAGGAAGTAACAGAAGGAGATCACCCTCGCCCATCAGTGGCGGCCGGAGGTATAACGGAGGAGGGAGGAGGAGCCGAAGCCCGAGTAGGGAGAGGGGGATCGGTTCGAGAGACAGGGATAGGGATGCCAGTGGACGGAGATTGCCCTGGTCCGAGAGGAGGAGGGAATGATTGATTGAGTTACAAGCAGACAAGTGAAGATTGGTCGCTGTATCCTATTCTTTGGATGATATGTTTGAATGATCTAGCGTCGTTCTGGATGATCCGTGTCAGAGCCACCGGGTAGATGTAGATAGAACGTGATACATCATACACCCCTCAAAAAGAACCAACGAGGGTAAACAAGAAGCCAAAGGGGTACAAGACAAGATCGGGTCAAGCTGATTAGGTGCACGACAAGATAACTAGAACGGAAAGGAGACCGGTCCGCAGAGTCGCGAGCAGCGGTATGTGACCATGGGCATGGGCGAGCAGCTGGGAGGTCTGTGGCTAGAGTTCACAGCTATACTACAAGATTAAAGATACAGGTAGGAAATCGACACAAGGCTAGGAATGAATGAATGAAAAGCGGGACGCCGGGAGCACGGTCCCTACGCGGAAGGAGACGTTCAAACCTCCTCTCGAAGATTTGACTCTTCGCCTTGGCCTCCGGGAAGTACTGGTGCCGCTTTGGGTTCTGCTTGAGGGATTGTTTCTCTGATGACCTCGGCTTTGTCTTCGGTCAGAGCAGATTCAAGTGCATCGCGTCGATGCGCGTAGCCGGGGGGAACTTTGGGTTCGAACGAACGAGCATTAGTGAAACGGTATTTGATCAAAAGACTGTAGTCGAGGAGATAAAAACAAAATAAGACCCCGCTTACCCCACGAGGCGCTCTTCCACGCAGGGATAGAACTCTCCCACATCTGTTGGTTTTGCTCCAGACTTAAGCCAGCGCCTTCTTTGACGAACAGATAGACGACGACCAGTCCGAGGAGATTTGTGGACGCAAAAACAAACCCGTATCTAAACGAGATGTTTGCAACGATTCGGGGAGTGAAGAACGCGATGAGGAAGTTCTGGATGGGAGATAGTATAAGCAGCGAGCGGCGTTGAGATACATGGATCGATGAGATCACCCTCGCGGAGACACCGTCGAAGCATTTTGCTTACCCAGATCCAATTCATGCTGACCGAGAGTGCCTGTTGCTTGGCTCGTGTTCGCTGAGGATACAGCTCTGCCGTCACGATCCAGACTTTGAGCGACACAGGAACCGAGTGGTGACTGACGTGTCAGTTGATATGTTCTTTTCGCGCCTGCCAATCGTGACAGGATCAAGACTCAACTGCCTGGTCCCCAGGTTGAGGCGAAGCCGGCGATGAAAAAGCAGGCTGGTACGCGGTCGTTCAGGGTGATCATCAGAGCCAGTCTGAATCGATAGAAAGATCATTGAAATTGTACGAAAGAAGAACTGACTGGCGACAATCATGAATTTACCGAGTCCATCGTGCGTGTAGGGGTCACTAGCCGTGCCTGCGATCTAGAACCCGCGCGGAAAGGGACATGTCAGATCAGTCGGAGCACGCCCAGTCACGTTCCATTCAGCGCCGACGTTTTGGGACTCACTGCATACGCGAACAGCCATGCACTCTGCCAGGCTCCCCCCCAGATCAGCGTCTGGCGTCGTCCGAATCTCTCCACGAACCACAACCCTGGAAGTGTGCAGACGACGTTGACCGAGCCTAAAATGATCTGAGTGACATAACTATCGTCCAGCCCAACTCCCGCAAAGATTGAAGCGCCGAAGTCTACAACGCGGTCACGCAAAACAGTCGAACAGCGTCAGCAGCTTGGTCTTGCCACGCCACCGGCGTGATGACCAAGAACAAGGAAGGCAACCAACAGAGCGGATAATTGATTCCCGTCAACTGCTGCAGCATCTGAAGTGACACGCCGAGTAAGGTACGCTCGCGAACTGGATCGCGCAAACCATTCTCGTCAGACCGAAGGCACGTCGATGACAGTATCGACTACATCACTCACGATCCCGTCCAAAGCATTCGATCCAGGTACCTTTGCCGATCTCTTGGTCGTGGTGGATTCCGACAAGGATGGCGTTATAGTCGTGATCGACAAAGAGATCATGGTCTTCGACTCGGACGCCTCGCACTCGAGCTAATGCCTGAAGCGCTTCTTCGTTTCGACCTTTCTGGATGGACCATCGGGGGGACTCTGGCATAAAGAGGATGCCGACGCCGAGGACGAAAGCGGGGACCATGCCGAGACCGATCAACGTCCTCCAGCTTCCAGCCCCGTTGATGGAGCGAGTGCCGATGCCGATGCAGTAAGCGATGAGTATGCCGAGAGTAATGGAAAGTTGATAGCATGCGACGAGCGATCCTCTCAGCTGCAAACACGACAATGGTCAGCAAAGAAGCGGAATAGAACGGTAGAAAGAGGTGCGATCGATGACCTCTTACTTGTTTTGGAGCCAGCTCGCCCATGTAAGTCGGGACGAGCAATGAGCACATTCCGACGCCGATGCCTGAGCAAGATGAGGAGCCTTGTGAGCAAGCACTGCCGAAGATGTGATTGTGGATCAGAGGATGCGTCGCACCAGCGACGAATCTACCCATCGTAACCTGTCGCCAGTGACTGATGCTCGTCAGCTGGATGATGATACCTGCAACAATCGGAGCACGGAGAAGGGCCCTAGGTGTCAGCCAGCGCTTGCTAGCGAAAAGCGGTAGATCAAAAGAACAGCGACCAACCCAAAACGACAAAGACGCTTGCCAACGTCAAGGCTCGACGACGACCCAAGATGTCGCCTATCCTCCCAGCGAGCAGCGCACCACACAGAGTTCCGATGCTCAAAACTGCCACGATGAGTCCCTGAAGGGGAAGCAGAAGGGCGAACACTGCATCAGGACAGGACACAGCTGTGACAAGACGCACGACGACGGTCGCAACGCTTACCTCCCGGCCAACGGAGAACACTCTCAGCCCATCAGGGTTGTTAGGATCAATGGACGCAAAGCGGTGTCGAAAATCCTCCATCGGAATCTACAGGTGGAATCACGAAAGATTGTCAGGTAGTCGTACGTCTGGTGGTAGGGTGAGTTTTGTCTCATGGACAGCAAGATGAGAAGCTCACAATATCAGCTATCTGACCAGTGTCATACCCAAAGAGGAATCTACGAGATAGACACGAGCGGCAGAGCGGATCAGGGTTGGAGGGAGAGTGGTTGAGAATGGCGGGAATAGCGAAGAGTGATGAGATGAAAGGAATTTTGTCGCTGAAACGTCTAAGATCACGAACCCTCCGATGGATGCGAACAGCTAAAGTCGAAGAGCCAAGTAGGGCGGATGAGCAAAGGCAACGTTATCTATCGGGGGTTAGACAGGAAGCGGATGCCAAATCTTACGGTGAGAAGGATGGCTCGACTGCCAATAGGAGCTCTAAGAGGAAAGGAAGGATACGAGTCATTCAATCACCCTGGCTGGGAGAGAAGGATCGGAACTTGGCCTACCCAGAGATGATCATGTTAAGGAGGGGTTTGTTGGACGATAGACGGGTCGGGGGATGGTTAGGGATGGAGAGAGAGAGAGAGAAGAGGAAAGAGAAGGAGAGAAAAGAAAAGAAAATAAAATAAAAGAAAAGAAAAGAAGAAGAAAGGAAGAAAATTAAACAAAATCAGAAGGGAAGTTTGGGTTGACTCAGCCTCCGATAAATTCAGTCGGATCTACACTCCCGGTCCGCTCCCGGTCCACCGCAAAATCCCCCTTGGGATCCTGATCCATCCAGCCAATTCCACTCGACTCACAACCAACCTCAGGCCCTGGCGCTACTTAGTGATGGAGACCGCACCTTGTCGATCGCACACATCCCAGCTCAACCACACACCAGCATCTACACCCGGCCCCTCCAGTCGCTGAAAAGAGAGATTGGACCATCCGGTTGATCTTCGTGAGATGTTTGTCAGATTGATCTACCCATCCGAGGGGGTTTGTCATGATAGCCATGGTGAGGCGTTAGTAGAGATCAAGGGCGACACAACTATCGCAGACTTCTGCCAAGTCCGGTTCAGTCCCTCCCATCCGACCCTTTTTTTTCCTTCTTTGTTTGGTAAAAAAAAAAAACCCCACTTCCATCAAGACAAACAATCATCTAAATCTCTCTATCAACCCCCCCAGAATCCAACCGTTGATGACGAGGAATCCGACGCTAGCACACCAAAGAGGGAAAAAGGTAGGTTTACCTAAGAACTCTAGGTTGTATGCTGGCCAGAGCCAAACGACCTGTTTTTGTTTTGTTTTGTTTATCGATCGAGAGTTACAGTGAGTGGAAGAGGAGGAAGAGGAAGAGGATAAAGGAAATTTGAATGAATCAGAAAACAAGGATGCAGCATGAGGAAGATGAGAGATATTATTGATCAGGGGAGTTTTCTTCTTTAGGGAGGTGATACCAACTTGACCAAAGATCCAAGCAGTCGTCATTGCGAGTGACCGAGAAAGAGGTTGTTGAATCCTTGGGAAAACGATTGGGAAGAATGAAAGATACCAGATGAAGTACTGAGGGAATAGACCATCAGCGAAATTTCACTTCGATTTCATCTTCTTCAGCTTTACATACCTGACTAGTGACGACTTTATTGAAAGTTACGAAAACCCCCGTACTGATCGCCCAACCCGCAGCCAATTCACCTTTTCTCCCATACATCCAAGCCAATCCCGCACTCAATCCCATCTGGGGAACGAACGATGCCAGTGGCGATCGGATGAGTTTGGTAAGGAGAGAGGGTGATGGTTGGGAGAAGGAGGAGGAGGAGGAGGAGGAGAGGGAAAGATAGATTGGATAGAAGTAAGGGGAGAAATTATGTCGATGATCGAGACGGGTGAGATGATAAAGGTAAGGGTGAAAGATGGATGGATAACCCCAACTTGGTTTCCCATACATACCATTCAGTCTGAAGTTTCTCTTTGGAAGCAAAACAGAAAGAACGTATACACAAAAACAAAAGGCAAACTCACACAAGCCAACACCCTCCCGTCATCATCAAAAAACAAGCTCCCGATGCGATTCCAAATTCGATCCCCTTTCTACAAATTCCCAATTTACCCAAGAAACTCCTTTGGTCTTTTCCAAACCAACCGAGCATACCGATGCAGAAGATTATAGGATAAAGTTTAAGGTGGACCGAAAGACCTAATAAGGTCGAACCGATCAGCTCTCGATGGTTAAGGTGGGTCAAGCTCGATGTTAATGGTCGTCTCGATTGCTTGGAGGAGGACTGATTTCTCGATGGGACAGAGGAAGAAGAAGAAGAGGTCGAAAAGAAGTATAACGAAAGCAAGATGATGGCTGCAAGGAGGGATTCCGATGAACCTCTTGTAGCGATGTTGAGTGGGAAAGGGTTGAGTAACCAGAGTGCGGAGATGTAGAGCGTCGCTTGTTTGTCTCTCTTGTAGCCCCAGTAAGGATGATGAATGTCGGTATCAGGACGAGGTGTCGATGGGGATGAGTTTGATGTTATTGTCGATTGATTCGGTGTTGATGACGTTGTGAGGGTTGAGTTTGTGGGTGAAGGGAATAGGAGGAAGAGTAGATATCCGATTAGGACGTCGCAGATTGAAAAGATGAATTTGCCAAAGGTGTGATGAACGAGGTGATTTCCGACCATGATGAGGGCAAGGATGGGGGTGTAACGATAAGTGGATCGATCGTAAGGGTTCCCTATCCAATTCCCCCCCAAAGGCCCTTGACTGATGGAGGGTGGATGTTGGTCTGATATGAGGAAACTTGCTGCGTCTGAAAAGACGCGATAATCGACGTCGGTGTACTTGAGATTTGAGCGGGCATCTTGATGTTGACCGTATGCGATGAGAAGGATGTGAAGGATGAGTGAGAGCAGGAGGACTGCTCGGAAAGCAGGTGGTGGTCTAGGGGGACTCGTTCCTATCATGGAGGAGGGGGACTTGTCGTGTTGAGTCGTCTAGGTACTCTGCCTGGGTCAGGGCAAGGTTATCTCAAGGGGCGGGCGGATTGGATTCCCTTCACCCGCCCCTACACTCCGGTCCCTCTCCTAACACCATCACCGCCCAACATGCTTCCCACCTCGCTCCTCCTCCTCCTCGTCCTCACCCTCCCAAATCATGCCAACTCCTCATCAAACCCACCAGATCCCCACGCTTACCCTAAATTCGCCCTCGAATTCCTCAATCATTCCAACACAGTCCAACGATCAACAGCCAACCGTTGGATCGCCTCTACCCACAACTCCACACCTCAACAACTCCCAGACGACCTCAACAGCCAACTCACTCTTGACATTTGGTTCGGGAACGACAACAAGAATCATCAACACACCCCTCGATTGGACCAGAGCCGAGACAGAGAACCGTCGTCATCATCACCCGATCCTACTACAGATCTCACTGACCGATCCACCACTGACCCAAAGGATGGCCTCAAGGACAACGGCAACAACGAAAGGCTGAAATTCAACGGCAACAGTCCGGTTCATCTCAACGGATATACACTCAAAGAGATGAAACTGCAAGACTCTAGATCTTACCTCTGCCTTGTCCCTCCCTCCCCCTCGATCTCCTCCTTACCACCACCACCTCCTATCCCACCGATGGACCCTAGCCTACCAGCCAAACTCCTCTCTCATCTCAAAGGATCTTGTCTATACGTACGTCCAAACTCTGGGATGATACAAATAGGAGACACAGCTGATCTTTCCAGTTTCGTCGGATGGGACCTTACTTTACTTGCTTTCTCATCACAAAAAACCAACAAAACTTAGTCCAAGCAGGGCTGGTTCACGTACACTTACTGTCACGATAGTCATATAGGTCAATTCAGACAACTTCAACGACCTTGGCCACCCGTTGCAGATTGGACACCTCAACCCGATCCAAAAGTATGAACCCTTTCTGCCTTCCTTCTAGACACTCCATCTAGGAAAAAAAAAAAACATTCCTTGGCTTGAAATTATCCATCCGATCGAATTCCCAAAAAAAAAATTGATGATCCACTTCTAAGCTGTTTTCCCTTGCTTTACACATCATCAGTACGAAGAATACTTCCTAGGGGTAAAGCTCTTCGTTTTTCCTTATGAACGTCGTCTATCTCAGAAAGAGACCCCCGTACTGACACCACAAAAAATACCGATCTTTTTTTTCCTTTCGTTTTCTTTTTGTCTCAATGCGAGATAGAAAGCCTCAATCGACCTCAATGAAGATCAATCTCTGCCACCCATCGCACTCGGAAGAGGTACAGGTCAGAGGTATCTGGTCCAACGTTGGGGTGGTGGAACAGAGTGCGATGTTACAGGTGAACCAAGAGAGATTGAAGTTCAGGTGCTTGCTTTTCTTTTCCTCGTGTTTCTTTTGATCATCAGGAAAACTCATTGACATCTGGCATATATGCTGACAACCAAAATTAAAAAAACTGCACCGGGTTTTTTTTTCCTTCCTCTAATGCTACTTTTTCACACTCAAAACGATCAGTTTCATTGCTCCATGTCAGGCACCGATGAGATTGGTTTCATCAAAGAAATCTCTCTGTACGATCCCCATCATCATCATCATCATCTCATCCTTATACGAAACGAAGTTGAAGAAGAAAACCTTGTCTTCACTTTCGGACTACCCCTCTCCTGATTACTTTCCTGCCATCAATTTTTTCTTCTTCTTCTTCTTTCTGTCCTTTCTTCAGCTGCAACTATGTCCTCATCATCCACACACCTCGATTGTGTAACGTTCCTGGATTCTCATCACCACTAGCCTCAACGCCACCGACGACTATATCATGTAGAGAGATCGTTCCTGATGGTTCGGTCCCGAAGGAGGGAATTGATGAGGATTTGTCTGTACGTCTGAACTCCTGCCTCCTCCCTTCCCTTGTTTGCCCGACTATCTCTTCTTCTCCTTGGCCTGTGATAACTGGAGCGGATCACTCACCTCGTACTCTATGGATCCTTTTTTTTTTTTTAAAAAAAAAAAAAAAAACTCAGAAGACAGCCAAAGCACGAACACCTCTTCCTTCGTGGGCTTACCTCCCAACGACTCCACTCAATCCAAATCATAAACCAGTCTTCCCACATCGTCAACAGCATCAGAACCAACCTTCTGGGGAGGGTGGTGGTGGTGGTGGTGGCAGTGAAGGCTCGACCATCAACAAGCTTCCCGAAGCTCTTCAACCTGTCGTCAAAGCAGCAAAGATTCTATCCGACATTCAGACCAAGGCAGCGGCAGCGGCAGCAGGAGGAGGGGGAGGGGGAGGGAGGAGGAGATCTGGAGTGAGAGGAAATGGAGAGGACAAGAAGAGGAATACAGAAGAAGATCACGAAGGGAAGAAAGGTGACAGATTCGTAGAGAACACGGAGGGAGATGAAGAAGAAGAAGAAGAAGATCCCAAGATGGAATTCCTCAAAAGATTGGCCAAGAAACTTGTCGACCCGAATGGATCCAACCAAGATGATCAAGAAGGTCCCTTATCAATCCAATTCTACACTCAAGGTCCCGATGGGGAGATCGAGATGACCGATCTCGTCAAGCTGAACATGGATGGTGATGACGTTGAGGAGTTGGATGGGTTGAAGCAAGAGGTGGAAGTAGGCGATGAGAGGCTCGGATCAGTGGACATTGGAAAAGGAGATGAGGAGAAGATAGAGGATCTGTGGAGAGCTCTGGTAGGATTGACTGAGGATGATGAAGATGTTAGGGAGTCGGACGTTAACGGCGGAAAGAATGGTGGTGATGGACGTGATGATGATGGGTTCGAAGGAGGAGAAATCAGTAGAGGAGGAGGAAGTCAAGTTGGAGAAAAAATATCGAGAAGACCTAGGATTAGGCGAGCGGATGAACTTTGAGATGGAATTCTACAAGTTCGATGAAGAGGTCTTCTTTTTTTTTTCGCTTACGTCTTGGAACTGTTGGAGTTGAGATGATTTGTTGGGTGGAGAAGAAACAAGATGGATTCGTTGAGGTCGATTATGGGGTCATTGATTCAAGGTGAGAGTATAGAGAGTGCGAATTTATTCTCTCTTCTAATGCGCGATGAATCCCATAGAAGCGAGGTATGGTGTCCTCTCCTGCTGTGTGTCATCGATAGATGATCCGAGGGAAATTCGTTAGAATGAGTCAAGATCATGTGGATAATCCTCAGGAATCATCATCGTCTAACCTCAGGGGGATCAACTGAAACAGATAGTTCTGTTGCTCAGCATCTCATTTCATCTTCCACATCACCCTTGAGAGAACGAAACTGTTTCCTTCTTCAACCTCCCCTCCCTACTGAACCATGACGCTCACTCCTCACCCATCACTTCCTTATCCAACTCCTTATCCAACCCATCCTCGTCACACACTCGATCTCTACCTGCCATCACCATCGACACCACCCAAGGGAATCATCATCTTCGTTCATGGAGGAGCTTGGAGAACTTCATCTTCAACCGACCCAACACTTGAAGCTTTACCAACCACTCTACCACAAGATCATGTTTTGGTTATCCCAAACTATCGATTGAGTGATCAGAAGAAGACTCGAGAGGTAGCTAGAGCTAAAGCTGCTGCTGCTGCTGATGATGATGCTTCGGGTAAGGCCTTGGGTGGAAGTAGGAGGATAGGCAAGGTTGACGGAGAGGAACAAGAACGATCAAGTTCAAGACCCCAACAAGAAGAGGGGAAAGAAGAGGAGGAGGAGGAACAAGACCTCATTCATCCAGGACATGTGATGGATGTCAAAGCGGCTATAGAATGGATCGTCAGAACTGGCGCAGGTGATAGGATCGATGTAGGGGTGAGGGGAAAAGTTTGGTTGATCGGTCATTCAGCTGGAGCTGTGAGTTTTTCTTCTTCCTTCTATTCTTTCTTCTATGAGGAACAGACTGGCTTTGGATTGGGTATCGCTGGGTTTGATATACACACATATATATATACATACAGAGCAGAAGAAGAAAAACCTTCATTAACTCACCATCCTTTTGTTTGTTTGTTTGTTCGTTCGAAAGCATATGCTCGCCAATCTATTGCTCGATTCACCGTCCCATCCACCTCTCGATGACGATGTTCGAACGTCCATCAAAGGTTATCATTTCTCAGAACCAATCTTAGACGTGAGAGGGAGTTTTTTTTTTTTCGTTCTTCATTCTCAAGGAAAGAAACCTGTCACGATTTACTTGATCAGATCCTGAGGCCTGGGCGGTTTCTCTTGCCCCCCCCCCCCCCCCCCCCCCCCCCCCCCCCCCCCCCCATCTCATCCAGATAGATCTCTTCCACCTCTTCCAGCCCATCATACCCATCCCACCACCTCGACGCCAGAAAAGATTCACCCCCCCCCCCCCCCCAATTCACACATACACACTTCCTCCTAGATCGATGATCTTATCCTAGAATATCCAGAGTACTTGGGATGGTTCATTCAAGCTGCTTTCGGATCTCCTCCTTATCTACACGCTTCACCAGCCAACATGAATTCTCGTGAGTTTCTGTTTTTTTTTTTTCTTCTCTCTCTCTCTCTCTCTCCCAGACTTGACTTTTTTTTTCTTCTTTCTTTTACTTTTTTTTTTCGGATGGGTTCTCTCTGTTTCTATCATTAGAAACGAAGAAAGAGAGAGAGGAATGGATCACTAACCCCGGTTTTCTTTTTTTCTTTCTTTTTTTGAACCAAAAACTGTATCATCGCTTCGTTTCCGTCCTCGGCTCTTTTTCTCTTCTCTCTGGCTTCGTCCTTCTCACTGTAAATATGTACACACGTATGTGTGTGTGTGTATGTGTGTGTAACAAAAAAGCTTACAAACTCCCACTCTTCGACGTCACTCCTCTTGATCCTTCTTCTCCTCGACAACATCAACCACAACAACAACCTCGTCTGTTGATCTCTCACTCACCCAAAGATGAGCTCATCTCATCACGTCAATCCATCGGATGGAAAGCAAGATTGGAATCTTTTGGACTCAAAGTTTGGTACGAGGATGATCGAATCATGGGTGACGGAACGCATGATGGGATTCTGCTGAGTGAGGAGTTTGGAGAATTAGTTGGGGAGTTGGTGAAATGAATGGGGGTTAAGGGGGGTGAAAGGAGACAGATGAAGTGGATCCATGTTGTGTATCTTTTTCTTCGTGACAGTGAGGGATCTGAGAGACGTGGTAATGACACTTTACATATCTCTATCCATGGATCCGTATCAAGAGGCTGTGTTCGTTGGGAAAGAAAATGTGAAACAAAAGAGAAAGAAAGGAAACACGAATCGTATACTGCATGATATGTAGAGTTGAGAGATAGCGACAAGTTGTAGTATGTACGAGAGGAGATCAGCTGAGGGCAAGCAACGCAAATTCAGGTAGCAAGCAGCAGGTAGGTTGGTCCGTGACTCCCCCTCCCTGGTTTTAATCGAAGAAGAGAAAGGAAGAGAAAAGAAAAGAGGTCCGAAAATAAAATAAAAATGAAGCAGAAACACTCGTTCAAGAACGTCCCTTCTCGCTTCCTAAAGAGAAGAAGAAACAAAAGAAGGAATAGACAAACTACATCAAAGAACCGAATCCAACCCTTTTCCCTCCTACATCAAACACCGTATAAACCCCCTTCAAGAATCTATCACCCATCAAGAAAGTCTCTTGACCGAAAGCTTCGTTCCCAGCGATGGCTCCTACGCAAAGGTCTGAATCGTCCGAAATCCTCCCTAAATTAACGTCCTCCAGAGGGAGATTGAAATCTTTGGTACCGAAATTGAATTTGAAAGTTGGCGGGTTGGAACATGGGTAGAGATAGTGTCCTTTGTAGGAAGATCCTAGGATGAGCGTAGCATCTTGAGAGTTGGGAACGCTTGACCAGAGAGTCTGGAGAAGAAAGGACAGAGGAGGAAGATGAACATTTTTTTGTCGTGAATTAGTTTCGGTGGAGAGGATAACCTTTTTGAACACCTGAGATCGTAGGAAAGGGAATAGGTGAATTCGTACCTTTACGTCAGATACCGATCCATAGATGATAGTAGTTCCAGTGTCCTACATCCAAAATATATGATATCGTCCGAGACATGAAGATCAGATGATGATGTTAAATTGTTATTGTCGTTGAGAGACCCAAGGAGCCTTTTTTTTCTTTTCTTTTTGAGATCCGTCCGAAAAGAAAAAAAAAAAAAAAAAAAAAAAAAAAAA
>BCKM01000019.1:356885-390722 GCA_039545415.1 Udeniomyces megalosporus | reverse complement strand
GGGGGGGGGGGAATCCAAATCAGCATATTGTTTGATAAAACATGAATGCTTCTTTTTCGGGATTCATCACGTACGGATGAAAGTAGATCCAGAGATGGAAGCGAGTTTGGGCCAAGCAAGTCCAGCGATACCATCTGCGCTGAAAGAAGATGACCGAAAAGAGTCTGCCATGTTGGAAACGGGAGAGAAAGTTTGATTGCGAGAAGTAAGACCAGCGACGGTAACCTAAGGGGGGATTTGAAGGAATAATCAGGGAGACGAGGATCCGTCCATCGGGTCTGAGCCTTTGGGTTTGGGGTTGTTGAGATTAAAGGAAATAGATGAGAAGAGATCATTCCTCACGCTATCTTGGTATATGGGACCAGAGGAAGAACTACCGTCGCCATATCGAATCGTAAAGTGACCATCGACCTTTGGAGGTTTATCGCCAGAAGAAAAGAAAACAAAAAGTAATCCAATCAGTGTGATGGATCACGTAAACGTCAGAAATGACGAAACTGACTTTTTGTCCTGATCCTTGAGGAGAGTACTTTGCATGTCCCTCGCACCCAGCACTCTCGCAATCTGAACCTGCCACCCAAAGGTCTGAACTGCCAGTATCGAAGACGACATTGAACTCTTGTCCACCGATAGTTAACGGACCTCTCCATAGTGCTCCATCAGACTATCGAAGCAAAGAAGAGCGTGGAAATCTGTGTCAAATAGTGAAGGATGGCCGAGAAGAGGAACGACCATCAACGCACTTGACCAGTTAGGGGAGCTGAATCAGATGAATCTCTTGGATGGATGATCTTGTCGGCCAATGACTCGAGGAAACTGTATTTTCTGTTGTCGAGGAAGGGGAGGTATGAGAGAAGGGAGGAGAATGAAATGAAAACGTCATTGTCAACAAACGAACGATGTAACAAAAAAGAGAGACGACTCAAGTGTGAAACAAGAATCAAACGAATAGACAAAAACAAAAACAAAAAAGAGAAGAAAAACGAACTGAACGATTCTCATAGCCTCATGCTTGATGAAATCAAGGTCGGCAAGATGGGAAGCATCCCTCTTCGCATGTTGAGGACTTTTGGTGAGTGGGAGGATGATGGATCCGATTCTTTCGTTTGGTTTCTTGAACGGTGCTGGAGAGGATAAGACAGAGGCTGCTGTCGTAAGACTCAGGGCGAGTGAGATGATGAGCATGATACGAAAGGGAAATGGTTGGGCTGCAAGGATCGATGGGAATCAGGTGGTAACAAGGCAATGGGCAGGAAGGAGAGTGAGGAGAGTGAAGGGCAGCAGAAGCAGGGGAGACGGGGGTCAAACGTTGACCAGTCGAGATCGAATTTCAGAGGGGTCAGTAGAAAGAGCCGCTAGAACACCTGGCGGGGATCGAGAAGCAGAAAAGGGGGCCGACCAAAGCGTAAGGAATGGATAAGGAGGGGAGTTAGGTTGAGAATTTTGGAGAGACAGAGGCATGCTTCTTGCCAGAGCGAGCCCGGTGCTTGTTAGCAAAATTGACTGGGTAGAACCGATAGACGAATGGGGCGTTGAGGTGGAATGAGAGGAGAACTGAGCTAAGGGGAGGAGGGGGAGAGAGGGGGGAGATGATGTCAGTTTTGAGGGCCCGGATGGACCCCTGTCTAGTTGTTTGTTTAGTTAGTGGTTTGACCCTAGAAGGAAAGATGTTTTATGGGGTTTGTCATGAATTGAGTAATTCCGGTCGTTGCCTTTGGGGGGGTCAAGAGACTGAGGACGGGAGGGGTCGAATACGGTTGAAACGTGGCCTCCACTTTGACGAAATCGTCCCCTCGAATATCAACCGGATTCCCTAGAGTCCCCCGACTTGACACACCCAGTGCCACACTCAACACAACACCCCCATATCCGATACGTCCCACCAACGACATGTTCCCCTCCACCAGGTCAAGGCCAATGACCACTGCTCTAGCTAGATGCCTCCATTCAACCAGTCCCTCACAAACCCCACTCACCAAAGCCCCTGCTCTCTTCACCGCTCGACCGACCAAATCAACCACCAAGAATCCGCCTCGTCCACTCAACCAACAAATCAAACCAAAATCCCGATTGAATCACAAGCCGTCTCCCAATATAGTCAAGAGAACGGCAGAGAATCTACACGTCCTTCAGGCGCTCTCAAAGTATCCGGGTATGAAGGCTATGGTCGATGGGATGGACGAAAAGGAGAGAGAAGCTCTGGAGGATAAAATCCTCCTCAGAGTCAAGAGAGCTGGTCTGATAAGTTGTGAGTTTCACAAGAATCTTGCTTTAGCATGCCTTTTGTGCGTGCGTGCGTGCGTGTGTGTGTGTGTGTGTGTATAGGGAGGTCGGTTGACGACCTTCGGAAGGGATTTTGACTGAGAGTTAACTGACCATCGTCTCAAAATCTGCGTGCTTGAATTCGCACTGCTTTACTCAGCGACCATGGCGGAGTGGTACCAAGAACCTCTTCCGTGGGTCAGCAAGCAGTCCCTTTTTGGCGTAGACGACATGCACGTTCAATCATCAGATTGGAAACCTAGTGTGAGTCTCGTCGTTTTCACGAAAAGAAACAGAAATAAGGAAAAGAAACAAAAGCTCTACCCTTCTAGCCGAACCGTAGTCATCAGGATGACTGACTATCTCTCCTGGGTTCCGGTATCTGTGGTTGCGTTTGAAATCCTCAAGATTGGTGATCGAGTAAGAACACCGTTCGGAGGATACGGTAACATCACTTCTCTTCGACCCAAGATCCACCGTGATCCACGTGCTTCAGATCGTAACCCGTTCGATTCCGAACCTACGACATCATCAAAACAACGACAACAACAACAACTGAAATCCAAACCAAAGTCAAAGGAGAAGCTCGAAATCGAGATGCCACCAGATTGGGTTCTCAAGAGTAGTAAGGAAGGTGCAGATGGGGGCGTGTTGGAAAAGTTCAAGGCAGATCAAGCCAGGAGGTCAGGTAAGGTTATCACGAGGGAAGAAGAAGAAGGAAGGTTGAGGAAGTATAAAGAGAGGAGGAAATCGGATCAAATCGAGTGGGTCGCAGAGGTCGAGATGGAGACTGCAAAGTGAGTGGGAGGAGGGTGACTTTGGACTCAAAAGATCCCAAGCCAAAGTCGGACGAGTCTTGGGGAGAAGAAAAGAAACCAATCTGTCAACTGACTTGAATCTCATTGCTTGAACCTGAGAAGGAGTATCGGCAACCCAGTTGCCCACGTCGTTTCCGGACTTGAAGATGTCAGTCGAAATTTTACATGACCTCCTATTCCATGATTTGGGTGTCTTGTCCAACCTGACGGAATGGTCATCGCCTACTTTGATTCAACCAAGGCACCACTCTCGACAATCTTTGCCAACGCTCTTCAGAAAGAGACGGGTTATCGTTCGATTTTTGAAGCTAGGAAAGCCAACTATCATCCGCCACCACCACCAGTCTCGAATCCAGTAGGGACGACACCTTGGCTCTGGTCAGGTAGTGGGATCGGTGCGCCAGGAGGGGAGAGAAGGACGATGGCAAAGTTTAACAAGTTGAAGTCGAGTCGTCGATTGTTGGAGAAGGTTCAAGGTCGAGTGGGTGCTCGAGGTTGATGGCGAATGATGATGAACGTGAATCGGGGAGGAAAGCCAAGATGAAAAAGAAAACAAGAAAATCCAAGTTGATCCTAGATTGAATTTCGACAATCAACCAACCTCCACCCTTCCTTCTCTCGCCCCCGAGTCCAATCCCCCCTTCCCTCACATGTCAGAAGACAAGAGAACCAAACGGCCTCGCGACGATGGAGAAGAGAAAGAGGATCATTATGATCCTGCCACCACCACTATGCTCTTCGTTTCAAACCTGCCTTATTCTGGTAAATCCCCTGCTTCCACTCGACTCGTCCAGTCTTCTTGGACTCCATCTTGACCTATCCCTCCAAAAGATATGTACTGAACATCTCATCCTACCCAATTCCTAATTTGTTCCCTCTTGAGCAGCCACCACAACCGACTTGACTACCCATTTCTCCGACATTGGGCCCGTCCGTTCAGCGTTCGTCGTCCTCGATCGAGACACAAAGAAATCTAAAGGTGTCGGATACGTCAGCTACGCCATGAGGGAAGATGCTGATCGAGCAGTCGCAGAGATGAATGGAGGTAGTTTCGGTGATGGAAAGGGAAGAAGACTTGGTGTTGAATTCGCTGGAAAGAGGGTAAGCATCATTCAGCTTGCCCAACCCTTAGTTGCCAACATCATCAGTTGGATCCGATCGTTCTGATATCGAGCTTCTCATTCTCGATTTACTTGATGAAATACAGCCAGCAATCGTCGACCCAGAATCGAACCTTCCACCAGCACCCAAGATCAAGAAACCTAGACCAGCCCTCCCAACTCAATCTCGAACCCACATCTCTGAGGATTCACACGACCAGACAACTTCTCAACCTGCTTCCACCACCAACGTCCATCACGATCCGAAAGCGATTCGAACGCTCATCGTTAGCAACTTACCAGACGGACTCACCAAAGCGGTTTTGTGGAAGAAGATTCGAAAGATTGGAGAGGTTGAAGAATTAATTTATCCGGTTTCGGAGGAGAATCTCTCGATAGGTGAGTTGAATTGGTTTATTTTTTTCTCTCCCGATAGAAAAGAAACGCTGGTGATCGAAAGCAGAAAGGGGGTCTCATCAAGCTGAAATCGAACGGTCTTCCCCTCTCTTCCTCCTTCTCCCCGACATCAAACTATCTCTCTTCCTCAGCCCACGTCATCTTTCCTACTCCTTCCTTGGCTCAAGCTGCCGTCCCGCGTTTGCATGCTCATACCTACAAGGAGAGAACACTTTCTTGCGTCCTCAAGAAAGTCATCGATAAGCTAGAAGCTTCTGGCAAAGATGGGGCACTTTCAAAGGGTTCGAGGTTGATCGTTCGAAACCTGCCCTGGGACGTGAGTTTTTCTTCTTCCTATCCTTTTTTCAATCTCTTCAGTTCTCCGAGGCTGACTCCTCCCCCCCCCCCCCCCCTTTCCGCAGACGACATCTCAAACCCTTCACACCATCTTCCTTCCTCACGGGCCTATTCATTCAATCACTCTTCCACCTCCCCTTCCCCCTCCCAAGTCAGCCAACGCTGATCCCGATAAACCCGCCCCCAAACCTCGAGCCAGAGGATTCGCTTTCGTCTGGATGGTGACACGAAAGGATGCTGAAAAGGCACTCGAAGCCGTCAATGGAACGACGATCATTGGAGAGAATGGAAAGGAGGAACAAGGGAGAGTGGCTGCTGTCGATTGGGCATTGAGCAAGGATAAGTGGAAGGAGGCAGAGTCAAAAGTCCCTGACGTGGTCGAGGAGGAGGAGGAGGAGAAGAAGGAGGGAGAAGATGAAGAGGAAGAGACCAAGGAGGAACCGGAGGGTATCGAGATTGGAGAGAGTGGAGACATGATGGTTCCCGTTGAAGAAGAGGAGGAGGAGATCGTCAAACCTGCTCTACCTGCTCCAGAGGAAGGCTCAACGCTCTTCATCAGGAATCTCAGTTTCGAAGCGACTGAAGATCAACTTCGAACCCTGTACGTCATTCAGCCTTGCTTTTTTTTTATTTTTAAATGATCGATTTCATCCGACTCACAACAAGAAAAACGAAAACCTTCGTTCTTCCTATCTTTTTTTCCCTCGGGCTTTCTTCCACTTCTTCTTCGTTTTCTTCTCTAATCAAGTTTCCGAACCTACGGACCTCTCCGATACGCCAAGATCACCATCGATCGAGCGACTGGTCGATCTCGAGGTACTGGTTTCGTTTGTTTCTGGAAGAAAGAAGATGCCGAAAGAGCGGTTGAACAAGCTAGGTTGATGAGCGTCGAGACTGGATCGGGCGCTAATTCCGTTCCTGTAAGTTTTTTTTTTTTGTTGAGGCTTTTATTTTTTGATTTCCATCCGCACCTTCCCTCGCCCCTCTTATCTCATCCGAGTATCTTGACCATCGTTCCCTTCTTCACCTTTCCTACTTCTTTCCTTCTTTTCTCGTTCCCAACTCAAAACCCTACCACCCACTCAGGTTCGGAATCGAGCTGCCAACCCATTCGCGGCACCCTCGATCCTGACTGTGGATCCCTCATCGTCCCTGGCTGCGAATCTCGTCATGCACGGTCGAGTTCTCGATGTCGAAGTCGCCGTCACGAGAGAACAAGCTGGAAAGCTCAAAGAGGAGAGCGATAGAAGGAAGGAGAAGGTAGACAAGAGGAACACGTACCTCATGCGAGAGGGAGGTGAGCTGGAATTTCCCTTCTTTTTTTCTTTTCCTTTCGTTCTCCTTTCAACCTCTTCTCTCGAGAAAGGTAGATGATACGGGCTCAACATGCTAAGCCTTCAAATCCTTCATCCCCGCCCTTCTCTCACTGTACGCTCCATAGTCATCTTCCCCAATACACCCGCCGCTGAAACGTTGGCCCCCAACGAGCTCGAGAAACGTACGGAATCCTTCAGCTCTCGAAAACAACTCCTCACTTCGAACCCATCCCTATACATCTCAAAAACTCGACTTTCCATTCGACAACTTCCACTCTTCTGCACCGATCGAACCCTCAAGAGGTTAGCGATTCACGCCTCTCGAGAATTCGATAACGAAGTTAAAGCCGAGAGTAGGATCGGTTTGGATGAGGAAGAAAGTCGAGATGGAACCCTCTCACCTGCCGTCGCTAAAGCCGAAGAAAACCCATCCAAGGGAGGAAGTGGGAAGAACAAGGGAAAGAAGGAAAGATTGACAGTCGTCATTCAAGCCAAAGTCGTTAGAGCCAACGACCGAGTCGACGCTCTCACTGGATTGGGGAAATCAAAAGGTTACGGTTTCTTGGAGATGAGGACTCATCAAGATGCACTCAAGGTCCTTCGATGGGCCAACAACAACCCAACGGTTGAGAACCTCATGAGGGAATGGTGGACGATCGAACTTGGGGAACTCATCGAACGAACCAAATCCGAATTGGACGAAGCTAGATTGGCCGAACTCAAGATCGCATCCGGTGAGATGCCAGCTTCAGGTGGTGCTGGTGGTAACAGTTCGGACGAGGAAGTTGGTGAGAAACCAATGAACGAGAAGAGAAAGAAGAAGGAAAAAGCTAAAGCAGAAGCCGAAGCGGCTGAGAAGGATGGTGAGATGGGTGAGAAGAAAAAATCGGCAAAGAAGGAAAAAGTCGAAACAGCCGAATTGGAGACTAGATTGAGGAGGTTAACGGAAAAGGCAAAGGAACTGAAAGAGTTGATGGATGCTGGAAGGGAAGTCATCATGAAGAAAACCCTCATCATCGAGTTCTCGATTGAGAACGTTCAGGTAAGCTCATTTCTTCTCTCTCTCTCTCTCTCTCCCCCCCTCTAGACTCTTGTCAATCAGTTTCAGTCGGGCTCATAAGAACCTTTAATCTTTTTTTCTGCTTTTTTTTTATATAGGTCGTCAACCGAAGAGTATCTAAAGTCGGTTTCACCGGTAACTCCAAGCGTAAATTCGATGATCAATCCAATGTCGAAGGTGGTGATGATTCTTCCAAACGACCTCGTGGTAACGGAGGAGGAGGAGGACCTTCAGGTCAAAATCGACAATACCGAGATCGAAAGAATCCCGCCGCTACCGTCGTCGCTGGTGATGGAGGTGGTGGGGAGAAGAAGAAACCAGTCATGTCGGAGGAAGAGAGAAAGTCTGCTGGAGAGAAGGAGGAGAGGAAGAATTTGGGCTTGTTGATTGGTAAGAAGAGGAGGGAGAGGAAGGAGAAGGGTGGAAGATAAGATCGAGTCGAGGAAGGAGAAAAAAGAAAGGTTCCCCCCCCCTTTTTTTTCTTTTGATCATCTTTTTCTCTTTTGTTCTCTTCTTCTTTTCTTCTCTTCCTTTTGTTCTGTCATTCTTCTTTCACATCTTCTGTTCCTTTCTGTCCTTCATCCTCCGGCTTTATCTGTTCTTCTTTATCATCTTCATTCATCGATTCACATGTTGGAGATTTCTTGATCGGTTTTTTGGTTGAACATCTTTGTCGTGCTGACGTTTAGCATAACCCCTCTTTTGGAAGGGGAGAGGAACTCCTCAAAGAAAAGAAAAGAAGAAAAACTGATCCGGTCCGACATGTGGTCAATTCCTCACTCAGGAATCGAAGTCAATTCCTGTGGTCAATTCCTCACTCATCTTCATCATCCGGCACTTCCTTTCCCCCTCTCGCTTCTTCTTCCTCTTCATCCACCTCCTCTCCATCCAATCCCATCGCCACCCTCTCGGCTTTCTCCCTGGCCAGATCAGCTGCGATCTCTGCCTCGCTCTTTCGAGCTCTCGATCGAAGACTCCTTCTCTCCGGTACAGAGGTGATGTCAGCCTTGCTTGTGGATCTTCTGCTTCCTCCTGACTGAGCCTGCTTCCCTACTCCTACCTCGTCGTCTTCATCTTCCGTCATCTCTCCCTCTTCTTCTTCTGCTTCTTCTGAGGAAGGACTTCTGGCCCCTCTGGGTCTCTTCTTCGATGATGTGGTCGAAGGTGCCATCCCTACTCGTCCAACACCGTTCCCTCGAGTCACACGAGGAGTGGTCATCTTCGAATTCGAGGTTGAAGAAGCTTTGCTCGCTACTCGAGGTTTCGGTCTGGGGCGATTTGATGCTGTTGGATTGAAGTCCGCTTCATCATCCTCGTCCTCTTCATCATCGTCATCCCTCACACGACGATTCGAGGGTTTTCGACTCTGACGACCATTGTTATTCCCTCCTCCCATCCGAAGTCTGATCCTTGTCGTCGAGGTCGTGCCGCCACCACCACCAATATCTCCCCTCCTCCTTCTCCTCTGCGAAGAACTAGGGAGATCAATCTCATCCGTATCACCATCCTCCTCCACTCCTCGGTCGTTTTGATCCGAGTCAGTTCCCTCTCGATCGGCGAGGAGCTCTTCGAGTGACTTTGGGTTGAGGATCTTTCGATTGGGGTTGAGATACGAGGGCTCGAATCCTGATTCTTCAGGTTCCGATTCTTCCTTGTCTTCCTCTCCTGAATCATCTCGATGTTGATTAGAGTGACGGGAACGGGAGGATGATGATGGCTGTTCGGGATCGGAAGGAACGCCTGGGGCGAAATCGTGCGGAATCGGTTGATGACCATCTGGTTCTTTGACGTCGTCTTTTACGTTATCATGGTCGTCGGTTTCTCCTTGAGGAAGTGTGATTTTGATGTGTTTTGACTTTGGGAAATGATGACTTTGAATCCCGGTTTCCTGTTCAAATTCTCCTGTTGCTCGAGGACCACCCTCAGTATCCGCTCGCTGGCGACATCAAGCATATGAGACAAGAGATGAGTAGGGATGTTTGTAAAAGAGAAGCGGGAGATGGAGAGACTGACATCATCGCTCCCGTACTCCTTCTGAAGTCGAGCACGGATCCGTAAGCCAGTGACGAGACGTTCCCATCGTTTCAGTGAGCGAGCTTTCTGTCGAGCTGCTTCCTTGTCTTCGGCTTCCGCAGCGGCGATCCAGTAGGCCTGGAGCAGGAGTATGTTATCTGAGTCAACCCACGTGTGATGAAAGGGAGGAAAGACTAAGGATGCCGATATCTAATCACCTCGAGGAGCGTTTCTTTGTTCTCGATAGCGACAACAACTCCCTCCAGGACTGGAGTGGCTCGTTGCTTCCTGAACTCGAATCCAGTCTGGACATATAATCAACATCCATCAAGGTCTCTTCATGAGTCAGCCTCGCGATAGTTTCGGAGAGGAAACAGACAAGATCAGATGGACTTACGCATGCTTCTGCGTAACTGATCTCCAGCTGCTTAGCCACTTTAGCAATTCCCTTATCTGATCGGTTCGGGAGGAAGATACATGCATTAGTGATAGGACACAGGGATGCCAAGAAAGATCTTGCGCGATGATTAGACTGACATGGAAGATGGACAGATCCAGGAGGAAGCATGGTGGGGACGAATAGGTCGATGTTGCCGTACGAGTTGACTGGGATTTTTCCCTGTTTGTGGCAAGAGAATATCACCGCTATCCAGATGAGACCAAACAACACCTCGCCGAGAAGCTGACATCGAGTGAGACTTACATCAACGACTGGATCCGCTCTCCACAACTTTGTTTGTTCCTGTACGAACATCCCCTGTAGAGCTTCTTCACCTGTTTCTTCCTTCATTGCCTCCATCTCCCTCCTCCTCGTAATCGTGACAGCCCTCAGCTTGACCCACTTGACGGGTTCCTCACCATCTCGGATTTCCCTCCCAGAACGCATCCAATTCTCTCGAGTCTTGCAGGGCAAAAGGTTGGTTCGACGGTAGACGGGTTCGCCTCGGAAGAGAGAGTGTTGCACTTTGGGATAGATGACCTCGTCTCGCTTGATGTTCCGCTCCAGAACGAAGCTATAAAGTTTGAGGGACAGAATATAAGAGAACCATCAGGATGGGTAAAGACAAGACCAGCGAGCGACGACTAAACCAACTCTGGATGGGTCTTGAAACCAACGAGCGTGGTGGGCATGCCGACTTTCTTTACGTTGAGCTCGAGTTTAGCATCTTCTGCGATGTCCCGTTGCTGCAAACACAGAACACTACATGTCAGGTATCCATCACCAAGGCGTTGCCGTCGGTACACCGCAAACGTACAAGCTTGAAGCCACGACCTAAGTGATTCATGATTCCGCCCCAGAAGTCCTCGCCATTCTTGACTGGCAACCTCGACTTGACCGTCTTTGTCGAGAAGTTGGAGGCGTATTTGAGCGTCAGATCCTTTGCCGAGCCATCTGAACACCAGGCGAGACGAGTCAGAGCGAAAACGACATCATTTGTCAAAGCACGGCGACGACATATTGAAGCTCAACAACAGATGTGACTCACCCTCTTCGAAAGCTACGACGTAGGCCATCTTGTTCCTTCGGCCCTCGATACTACCGGATCCAGCTGTCGGCTCAAAGTCCTTTGCTCGACGGATAAAGCCTCTAACGGGGTCAACTGGAAGCCATTCTTGATCAGGACGAGAGAAAACTTCGACCCAGAAGACTGGTGCCGAAGTTGGAGTAAAGCCTATCATGGGGATTTGGGGCGACCAGAGAGTTCGTTGTTAGTGAGAATTTGACGAGGAGGGCAGGGTCGACTTACCCTCATCTTTCTCCTCTGCCTTTTTCTTCCTCCCACCACCTCCAACCTTGTTACCCCTACCTTTCCTACCTCGAATCATGAGCGATCTATGTATGTCTTTAGCCTTTACCTTGTCGGCAGGTGCCACGCCAGACACCGTCGGAGGATCATTCGTGACGCCGAGCTGATTGGTCATTCCAGGAAATCTTTGACCAGGAAGACGATCGATCCATCGGACAGGCTTAGGTGGTCCAGTCGTCGAGGAGGAGGAGGTCACTGAGGTGGATTTGTCAGGGACGGGAATCGAAGCGGGTCGGCCTTTGAGTGAAGATGAACCCGTGCTCGTTGTTGAGACTGCCGTCGCATCCTCTCCGTCGGATCCATCAGTTCCACCTACTTCAACCTTTTTCTTAGACTTTTCACCTCCCATTCTCCAGCCTACAGCCTGTAAGCTCACTACCAACCTCGCTCCGATCCCCAGCGCTCGACAAACCGCCACAAACAACTGAGCACTGACGTCTCGACTTCCAGCTGTGAGCAAGGCCTTCTTTTGAAGACTCTTGGACGATCGGATGAGCTCTCCCCCCATCAGCTCCTCCTCTACTTCCTTCCGCTTGGAATTCTCCTTGCCCTTCTTGCTCTTTTTCCTCTTCTCCTTCTCCTTCCCTTTCCCTTTGACGTCCGACTTGGATCTCTCTTCCTCCGCAGCTGCATCCTCCTCATCGAGTTCGGCAAGTCGGAGACGAAACGCTTCAGCTTCTTCCCAAGAAAAACCTCTGATGCCGAGTCGCCAATCAGTTTCCCATTCTTGCCCCCACCAATCGACGAGCTCCTGGATGGAACGCTCAAAAAGTCTGCCTCTCTTGGCTTGGTTTGGTTGAAGTGATGGCGTGATAGAGGCGAAAGTGGTGGGGATATGGGTGGGAAGGATCGAGAGTAGACGAGCCTGGAGATGGAGTTTGTGTGATGCTATCAGTCAACTATGAGCGTACCAAGCCACAATGAGAAGGCAGGTTACTTTTAGAAGGGGCCCGTTGAGTTGTTTGTTTCGATATCCAGCAGATGATAGCAGCGAAACCAGATGAAGTTTGTGAGTCGCGACGCGTTGAGCTCGTTCTTCGGGAGTGTAGAATGATCTGCGCGAAGGGAAGGAGATCAATCAGTACGATACGCAAAGGAAGACAGTCAGAGGTACGACTTACCTCTTCGACCCTTTCACACCTTTGCCCTTGTACCTGACGCCCTCATCTTGATCCCCGATCTGGATCTCAATCCCCTTCTTGGCCTGATTTCCTCCCTTCCCGTCCTTGTATATTCTCTCCTTCGGCCCTTCGTCGCCACCCTCAGCATCGGCTCCACCTGCAGCAGCTTTCTCCTCGGCCTCTCTCTGTCTTTGGAGGATCAGTGCCGGATGAAGCTCAGCGTCGTTGGCTCGTTCGGCTGCCAGGACATCTAACTCTGTCGGAAGAGGGACCTCTTCCATCTCCATGTCTGAATCTTCGTCATCCTCGGAGGGAGAATCATCATCCTCGGATGCGGTGTAGGTGGTGGGTGCACGAGAGGGAGGGTCAGAGGTTGGCGGAGGTTGAGCTGGAGAAGAAGGAATCAAGATCGGCGGCGCTACAGACGTTACGTCAGATGGACGCTTAGGCTTCTGGGCTTTCGGTTTCGGCTTTGGGAGAGGAACACGTTTGAAGAGCTTGCGAGAGCCGAGAGAGAAAGGAGGTTCGGTGGATGTCGAAGGGGTTGCAGGAGACGATGTGGTGCTCTTTTTCCCTGATTAAGTGGGACCAACGATGCGAGAAGAATTTTTTCCGTGAGCTGAGTTGGGGTAAGAGTCTTCTTTGGTACGACAAGGGCGACTGACCATTCGAAGGACCCTCGCCATCGGAGCTGAGGTCAACGATAGGCTGGTTTGTCTTAGATCTCGACTCGGACATGGGCGAACTTTGGTGCCAGTACTAGGATGTCGATGGCTGAGGTGAGCTAGACGATGAACAGTGAGCAAGGTGAGCTGAGAGTGGGATGTATGATGCAGAAGGAGAAGAGCGAAAGAGGGATGACGACAAGATTCACTCGGTCGCGTCGTCGCGTGGACTGTCAACTGTCATCGCCGTAACCACCACCACCACCACCGCCGCCACCAGCCATCAGCATCCTCAGTCGTCCGCTCGACTCTCTAGCAGATGCCATCAAAGTCAGGCAAGAAATCGTCCGCCAAATCAAAGAAAGTCAGCTTAAAGACAACGTCTGATTCCCGCCCTTTCGGACATCCCGAACCACCATCAGACGACGAGCAAGCCGGCAGTCATGACGGAGGCATCGAATATGACGGTGATGTAGGTGGGGAAAATACATCCGCTCTGGATGGAGAGGGTTTCGTCGTTGGCGGCAGCTACGACGCGAAGCCGGAGGAAGACCCGGTTTGGGTCGGGTTCAAGCAAGACTTCTACGAGAGTAAGCTTCGCCACCTCCTTCGCCATCACAGACCTTTCTGCCATCAAGAAGAGGCAATCTACGAGTCACTCATCATGCTGACGCCTCACTTGTTCCATTCGAATTCCTCGTGTCCCTCGTCCTTTGCTTCCACCCTGTAGTCGTTGATCAACTACCTCTCGAACTTCATCGAAACATGAACCTTCTCCGAGAATACGATCAACAAGTCGACTCTGAATCTGTCAAACTTCAGTCCCTCGTTCGTCAATACGTCGCGTCCAGATCATCAGCAGCAGTTTCATCCTCAGACCCGCAGTTGATCGACTCCCAAATCTCATCAACATCTTCATATCCCGATGCTATCCTTACAACCAATCATGAGGCAACAACAAACTTGAATGCTAATATATCATCGACGAACCCCATCGACTCGCTCCACCCCACGCTGTCCACATCTTCCAATCAGTTCAACTCTGTCGCACTGTCCCCTTCCCCTTCCTTCGTCCCAGAAGCATCCATTCCTGCTCCACTCCTCCCACGAATTCACTCAACTCTCGCCACTTATATTCAAAAATCTCACGAGAAAGTCTCCCTCGCCAAAAACACTTACGACCAGATCGATCGACAAATCCGAGTCCTAGACTTTGCTCTTGCGTCTTACCTTCGACCCGAAGGGCTTGGTGACAGTGGCACATTGAACGTAGCTGCCGTAGCTGCGGCGGCAGCTGCTGCTGGTTCATCTTCTAAAGAGTCCGGTCGGACGGATGGAAACGGCGTGGGAGGCATTGAAGATTCAGAAGGCGGGCAAGGAAATGGCGAAGGAGATTTCAATCCACCCTCTTCTTCCAACACTAAACCTAAACCCGAACATAAATCCCACAAGAAAAGTTCCAACGGGAAGAAAGGTCGCAAATCGACGGGAGGTCAACGACAGATCAAGGAGGAGTCAATCGAGCAAGACGACGATCAAGTCCAGACCGATCGATTCGGAGGAGATGAGCACGATCCTTTGACGATGGATGGATCTGGAACGGAGAGAAAGTTGGAAGGAATGGAAATCGATCCGAACGAACCGACTTATTGCTATTGTAATCAGGTTTCGTATGGAAGTGTACGTCGTCTTATCTTCTCTCTTTGCTCGAGACCCCTCGTCGGCGTTTTGATAACACTCAAATCTCTCACAACGATATGTCGTACTCGTAGATGGTGGCTTGCGACGTTAGTCTCCACTTATCCGGAATCCTTTTCCTCTCCCAAACCCGGATCTACTCCTGGTTTCAAAATTAACACTGATCTATCTGATTCTCTGATCCAATGTTCTCCAACATCATTCACGGTTCATAGAACGATGACTGCGCCCTGGAGTGGTTTCATCTCGGTTGTATCGTACGTTACCACGCCTATCGATAGTCCTTTATTTAGTCTTCCTCTCATTGACGAGATCTATCTCTCCAAAACATTCAAACACTAGGGTCTGACGAGTGAACCCGAAGGATCATGGTTCTGTCGAGACTGTGCACCACCTCCACGTCCAGAACCAGCGAAGAAAAAACAACGTCGATGAATTGACAGAAATTGGATGCATGTCTCCAAGACTTGACGTATCTTCACTTCCATCCCCATCGTCAATACGTGTGAGGATGGCGATAAGGCTGATCTACTTGAGATGCTGAGCCATGTGACAGACAAGAGTGGGGAATGAGTCATGCGTATTATGCGATAAGACCAAGGAGCTCAAGGTCATGACGATCGTCAGCGACAGAGGATTATATGAGACAGTAGAATAAGACAATCTCCCACACAAATGTATGAGAACATGGGGACAAACCATTACTAATACTCCTCCTCATCATCATCATGGTCGTCGTCATCGTCGTGATCATCCAGCGCCACTTCCTCTTCTTCTTCTTCTTGCTCATCACTGTGTTCGGCTTCATCCTCATCATCCTCTGCCATCTCATAACCTCCAGCGATCGTTTTCTTCTTGCTCTTCTTTGCGTTTCTGCCTGAGGTTGATTTTCGTTTTGATGCGCTGGACCCGTTGGTGGTAGTTCGGGTTCTTTTACGTGATGATGAAGGGATTTGATCTGGGAGGAAAATTTGAGAAGGTGAGAGAAGGTTTGAGGGTCGAGCGAGGTAAGAAGAAGAAGATCAAGAAGAAGAAAGAGGGATGAGTAGTCATATCATGAGGTATCTCTTCGTTCTCTCAGCCAACTAGCTAGAGATTCAGCTTCTTTCACAGAGGTACTGAACTCTACTGACCATTTTCTTCCTCTTCCTCTTCATCCTCAACTGCCGCCTGAGTTCCCTGAGCCCCTCTCTGACTCTGATGATGTCTTCGGACCGGTCCCAATTCGTCTTGACCATTCCTCACAGCTCCCTCACCAACGATCCTGAAATCTGTTTCAGCTGTCCATGCTTGACTGCATTTGGGACAGGTAGCTCGGTTCCGACGAAGGGCTCGAGCGAGACAGTGTTTATGGATTGGAGAAGGATTGGGTGTGTGAGCTGGACATGAGGGACATAACAGGCCCTGAAAAGTAGAAACAGGTGAGACATGCTCAGAATGGGGATAGATAGAAGCATAGACGGTCGAGACGTGGTAGACTTCAACGCAAAGAACCCCTCACCTTTGTGACGAGCTTCTCGCAAGAAACACAGTTCAGCAAGACAGGTGGTTCTGCCTCCTGCTCTTCTCCATCATCTTGATTCGATGGATCTTCCGTGAAGGTCTGGTTAAGATATCCTTCGAGCTCCATGATGGATCGTTGAGAAAGCGAATAACGACTCTCCCTAATAGATAATAGATAAAAGAAGGGGCACATCAGTCGTTGTTCGACCCTATTACTGGGCCCTTGAATTTGACGAACTAACTGAGACACTTCTATCCATCCACCTCCAGCCTCTCCCATGAACCGATCCAGTAGAGCCTCTGCAGCATGCTTAGTAAGTTGCGAGCTCTTGAGTTCTTGACCAAGTCTCGAAGCCGTAAGTCGAGATATCGAGAAGCAGTAGTTGGGAGATCGAACGATGCCCTCGATCTACGGTCCGATTTATCATCCGTCAGCTTGACCAAGCAACCAGAGAGTGGATGGAAGGAGTACATCCGAAACTCACAATGAGTTTCAGGTACGCGATCTCCGTGGGCGTGTAAGAGGTAGCAAGTAGAGCAACGGGATCTGCCAAGGTATTGATCTGTCATGGCAGATAATCAAATCAGCTTGTTAATCTACGCGTTTCTCGATACAGCTGCCGAGAACAAGATCGCGTCCAACTCTTGAAGAGAGCACGCGTAAGGACGTGTCCAAAAAGCGACACCATACTTACATGCCTCTTAATTCATCATAAATCTCCACAAGGTACTCACCAAAGAAACCCATCTCGTACCATCCTCTTCTTGAATCCCATCTCGAATTTCGAGTCCCAGTTGTTCGAGGAGATCGTTGACCTTGGATCGAAATGCTGGCCACTCGTCGGACGGATTTCTGGGTGGTGGATCAGTCGCGTCTGGCTTGAGCGCTATATATTGAGGAAGGTTTCAGGCGTTATATTTCCGGAGAGTAATTCAGATTTTATATGTGAGAACGATGGTAAGAGAAAGCGAGTAAGGGAGTGTCAAGACAAGAGAAGAAGGAAGGAACACGTCTAGAAAGGAACGAACTATGGCAAGCGACATGGGTTCTGTGGTAGAGCGAGATTGCTTGAGCTTCTGGTATGGATGGTTGGGAGAGGAGTGATTGGAGGAAGAGACGGTGAATGTTGTTGGTACCCATGTCGTTGGATAATGAGGACGAGAGAGTCGGTGTTGAGAGAAAGCCGATGCTTCCGAGTCGAGCCAACCCCCTTTCCGATATCCAACAAGGTGCCCTAACTTTTTTGAGCTTCAGCTGACATCCACATCTTCAATCTATCATCCATGCTTCGCGTGCTAAGGTAAAGATATCATTCCTTCTCCATGAGCTTCAGGCTCCTCTAACATATCCTTCGACTCCTTGCGCCACATACCACTCCTCCCTGACCATTACCTTCACCGTCGGTCGCTGTCCTTTTGTCTGGAATTGACCGATCCTGGCCGACACTCCTTCCACTGCGGGAAACTTCCCTGAAATTCCGAAGGGTGCGTCAATGTGTGTTACCTATCCAATCGGACTTTGCACTCAAATTGGAATCCTCGTGAACAGAGCGTAAACCAAGCAAATCATGTTCCCTTGCATGGAGCGCCAGATATCGATGGTAGAAGGACACGGGTTCCTCCCTAGCCCGGCTTAGCGACTGGAAGTGGAAGGCTTGGAAATAGAGCCTTGATGAGGAAGATGGTGTCATCTTGCATGAAGCGTCAATGATCAGGAAATGTATTCTGTATCAGAAGCACGAAAGTATAGGAAGTAACGCGGGCGAGAACAGGATCTGATTACGAGTTAACCGGCAAGTAGGTTAGGAAACTAGACTAATATAGAGTTAGGATAGCACGATAGTCGAAACGGAAAAGCTGCGTAAGAGCAGTCAAAATCGAAGTAAAGCGTGGAAGGAAGCAAGGAGGGGAGGTTAAACCTAACAAGATATGTCGACCAGCGATCATCTTCGTCAATTCAAGCAGGGCGTCGATCCTTCACCGATCAACACACCAGCTCGAACTCGACTCCATCGACCTCGACAGTCCGTCCCCTTTCGTACCGGTCCTCTTTCTCCTCTTCCTCGGACTCGGACTCGGACCCATCGTATTCCGCCTTCGACCGCTCGAACATCTCCCTCAGCCGACGAACTCTCTCCATCACCTCCCACCTTTCTTGACCAAAGCAAGCGACGCCCCATGCCTCGTACTGGAGGTTGAGCACTTGACGTTCGTTCCAGAGAATGCGGGCTCGAGCTTCATCCTCGGTAGGAAGGCGAGCGGAGGAAAAATGGTATTCGTCTTCGTCATCCTCGTCATCCTTATCGTCGTAGCGATAAGCAGACTCGAGAGAGAACATGCCAGGCTTGCGGATCCTCGTCGACGTCGAAGGCTGAGGGGTGGCGAGAGCGGCAGCGATGACACCAGCTGGGACGGTGAAAACAAAGGTCGGCTCGGCGTCTGACTCGAGATTGAAGTTGCTGGCGAGCTCAAGCTCGGATCCAAGGCTGACGTCGGATGAAGTAGTGGGTAGAGGTCGAGCCTTGACGTCTTCGTGCTCGAAGACGAGAGAAGGCTCGCGATCTTGCTTGGACTAGACGAGGTTGCGAGCGACAGAGCAGGTATGAGTATGAGTATGAGTATGAGTGCGTGAACTGAGCATCCGAGACTAGCGAGAGAAATGAAGAGAACATAGACGTACGGGTTCAAGAGAAGAAGAGCGGAAGGCGAATAGTCTCTTCACCCAGCGAGGCTTGCTGCCCCTCTTGGTCTTGGGAAGGAGCTGCCCGGATTGAGGCGTGCGAGGTCGAGAGGCAAATGAGCGAGGCGCATCTCGAGAGGTGGTAGCGAGCTCGCCAAAGTGGACGCCAGAAGGGCTAGAAGCTGTAGTGCAAGAACGTGGATGGGAGGACAGAAGGTCGAACGAGAAGAAGCGGAGACGACGCGTCAGATACGAGCGCCAAGGACGCAAGCACTCCTGGGACGTGATGACCAAAGAGAAGGGGAGGTGAGGAGAACGTACTGTTCGTAGACTCGGTCGAAGACAGACTGGAGACTGAAGAGAGACTCGAGTCGAGCGTGAAGGCGAAAGTCGAGCAGGAGTCGAGGAGGGGAGAGGTGAAGTGGGGAAAGGGGTTCGCGTTTGGTGCGAACAGATGATCGCACGCGTGCTGAGGAGCAGTAGCGATGATCTGGATGGATGACTGGCAAATGACTTGGATGTCAGCAGGGCACGGGTGAGTAGAGACGCGTGGAGGTCGACCCTTTCTACTACTCGATGGAGTGAGAGGGATAGACAGGAGAGGGAACAGGATGGACAGCCTTACCTTGTCAATGGCCTTGAACGCGACCTGCCTGCTCGAGTGAGCAAAG
The DNA here is from genome assembly GCA_039545415.1 of Udeniomyces megalosporus. Taxonomy (NCBI): domain Eukaryota; kingdom Fungi; phylum Basidiomycota; class Tremellomycetes; order Cystofilobasidiales; family Mrakiaceae; genus Udeniomyces; species Udeniomyces megalosporus. The sequence continues at coordinate 371,254 of BCKM01000019.1, read as the reverse complement.
AAGGAGGCAAGCTTGGTGGAAGTGAAGGATGGCATGATGATGATGATAAGACGAGTGGGTGTATGTATGACAGGCAAAGGAAGGTACGAAACCCAAAGGTGATAGAGAGGAAGTATAGAAGTAGTTGCGTAAGGCAAAGAGAGTGGAAGAGCAGGTGGACAAGAGTAGGAAGGATGGGGATGTAGTGGTAAGAGAGAAGAAGCAAAGCCCGGTTCGATTCGCCTTTTTATGGCCCAGCAGAGAGGAGGGGGGGACTAGTGCAAGTAGTGGGAAGAGAGAAAGGAGAACCAGAATCGGACAGAATCACAACGGTTCGAGAACTCTTCTTCCTTGAGTTCAGCAAACGCCGCGCTATCTCTGTCGAATAGAATACGATCATATCAAGCGGCCGAGATATCGACACGAAGGCTGGATGGTGGACTGAGGGATCTGAAGCATGTACCGAGCAACAAGCGGTGTAACTGACTCGGGTCGACTGCAGTGATCGCGAGAAGGTCCTGCTGACATAATCTATCGTTGAGGCATACTTCAGCCAATCAGAAAGACAGCGCTGATGATGGAGCATGGGAGACAGCAGCACTGAGCTAGAAAGAGATGGTCAGTCGTGGGGTAGCAGTAGCGATCCACGTCGTACGATGCGGAATCTTGGCGCCATCCACCCTCCGCCGACATTCACAGCACCCCACAGACTGTCCAGTATACGTATGCACCGGTCTGGCAAAGTGACGTCCGACGCCGCAAGGTGATGGCCCGCAGAACATACACCGATCAGTCTAACTCAGATCGTAGCCCAACACAGGTGCCAGTCTTCCAGTCTATCCATACGCACGTGGACAGTGAGAGATTCGCTGAAGTTTCTTCGTCAGTATCTACGTGATATAGTGCGCAGCGTCAAGCCATGGCGTGCATCGATCGACTAAACGTGTACGAGAATTGCTACTAGCTGAACTGGATGAGAGTAGAGGCCAAGGTGCTGCATGACTACCGCCTAAATTACACGAGAGCTATCACAGTGTAGATAGTATAGTATCTGTCCAACGTGACCGCACGCGAACGGCATATGCATAGGCAAACAGTCGTTCAGCTTGGACAATAAAGACGACCGAAGCACGTCAAGGGTGCGAGTGATGGGTGATTCGCCTGGTAGCTGAGAATGAAGTTTTTATGTAAGAACAGACAAGCCTAAGAGACTCACCGAGTAATGGCGCGGCGATAGAAGATCCAGGCAGAGCAGGAGCTATCACATTCCCAGTGCTCGAGGGTACAGCTTGAGGTCGAGGTTGAGGATGATAGGCAGAAACAGCGAGGTAAGGAGATGGCGCGCTGATCGCATCGTCGATTGAGAGAGAATGGCGAAGAGGGGCAAGGCTGTTGGGAGGAAGAGGGGGATGGAAAGGGGTGCGGAAGCAGATTGAGATGATAGACGAAACCTTTGGAGGAGATGAGCTGGAATCGATCATGTGACGAGGCAGGTTTTGTCTAAGCGGTAGAGATGCATGGCGTGAAGCTGGTGATTTTTTCATTGGTGATGTTCCATCTGTCAGGGGGGTGAGGGCAGACGATACCAATCGAAAGAGGAGGGACAAAACAAGAGGACGACGGTGTTTCTTGCGCTCTTTCTGTCTCTTATTATATCCCCTTTGCTTTTTTCTTTCTTTCCTGGTGCACCCTTTCTCTGAAGAACTTTGAGCTGGCTCGAATCTTATTTCTATCTGTTTGTTTCCATCGTTCTATCACCCACCTAGTTCTTAGCACCTCTCTGCCTCCAATCGTCTAATCGTCTGATTATCCTTATGATCATTTCGAGCCTCTATCCTATCCATGCTGCTTGCTTCTTCATCGTTTCTTCTGCTATGACGTCATTTAACCCTCATCAACTAGACTTCTCTCAGCCTTGGGTCTGATTCATGAGCCGATGAGGATGAGCAGAATGGAAAGGTGAAGAAATACGCTCAATGTCGACACAGAAAATCGTTCGAAACCCCGCTTACTTTCGTCATCATTGGTTTCATGTCCGACAATTTTCACTTCGTTGCGGATGAATCATGATGTGGGGATACCGGAAGGAGGAATTAACGGAAAGAGGAAGTGCGTGCGTGTGTGTATGTGTGTGTGTGGATGTGTGTATGAACGAGTATGCAAAATAGTAGAGGAGATGAAACAGAAAAGGAGACTGATGAGGGGATCTTGGGTTGCCTGAACTACCAATCGTCTGGGGGGTTTTCCATCGCATGCAGTTTCTTCTTCTTTTTTGTCCCTTTGTTTTCCAAAGAGAGAGAAAGGTTGGGGATGATTTTGGGTGGAACGGATGGATGAATTGTACGTTGTTGGCTATCAGAGATTCATGAGACTCTTGAGGTTCTGCAAAGTAAACAAGAAGGAGCAGAGGAAGGATCATGGTCAGTCGATTGGGGAAACAAAATAGGCAATAATTGGTGGTGATGATGATGATGACGATGATGATTGAATCCAAAAAAACTTACTCTAACTAACTCAAACGTTGTCCCAGCAACCTCATTTCTGACTTCCTTACTCATCTCACCCACACCTACAACACCGTTTCCACTTCCAACACCAGCTCCACCACCTTCCCTCCTCTCACTCAACTCACTCAACCTCTCACAGCAACCTGCTACTTCCCTGACCAATCTCCTCGCTTCACCTAGGGATGAGAGAGGTAAAGAGTCCTTCGAGACGCCAACAATGGAAGAACCTAGGACGATGACTTGAGAAAGGGTTTCTCGAATGATTGGAGAGGAAGCGTTGGATCGTACGGATGTTAGGAGGGATTGAATCGATTGGAGAAGACCTTCGGATTGAGCGTCGAGGTAAGGCTTGAGGATAGAAGAACAGATGTACATGAGGGTTGGGAGGAATGGGGAGATGGTAGGTAGTAAGATGTGTTTTTGTTGTTATTGTCAGATCGAAACAACCGGACAAACAAGATGAGAGGATCAGGAAGACTTCGGAAAAAGACTTACCTTTAGTTCGATCCAAGCCTTGTCTCCATCTTGTTCTTCATCCTCATCATTTTCTTCTCTGCCCATCACGTCTCCATTTCCCCCTCTTCCTCTTCGATCCTCAAAACTATCTTCACCTTCATCCAATTCTTCCTCATCGCCTCCTCCTCTTCTTCCTGTTCCCCCAGATGATCTTCTATGTCCTCCTTCCGTCAAGTGATGCTTGTTCGACGACGACGACGATGTTCCTGCCAGCGATGGTTTCCTCTCTAGGTCAAAAGCGGATCCAATCGATGATGTAGCCGTCAATCGATGATTCGACTCTGACAAACCATCACCATCTCTTCCTGTCCCTCCTCGTTGATCAAACAGCGACGACTGTTGTTGCTGTTGTCGATATCGAGAGGCAGGAATCGGTTGATGTCGAGCGGTACTATTCGAATCTCGAAGTGCGGCTGGATTGTTTGAAGAGGGATCTCTTCTCGTCATCGAACTCGATGACGAATCCGAAGATTTTGCCGAATGAGATTGATAATCGTACGAAGATGATGCTGTCGAGCCTGAAGAGTTGAGATGGTTGGTTCCGTTACTTGTCGAACTTCCATTGGATTGATTGGCTTTCATCGAGGTTGATTCCTCATCGGCCAGTTCTTTGACGCCAACTTCTCGATTCGTCTTCCATTCATCTCCTTTCTCCGCTCTCCGGATTCCAAGCAACTTGAAGAGTCCAACGACGTTTGCCGAGAGTTCGCTAGCTGCAGCATCGAGTAAACTGATTGGACTGAGACCGTAGCTCATAGCGAATTCTTTGGCGGCTTGAGTAAGGATGGTGAGGGAGCTAGTTGAACGTTCCTTGAGAGAGGCGAGAGTGGTCGTATCGATGTGTGACCGAAGAGCAGGAACCCGAGATTCGAAGGCTTGGACATCGGCAGATATAGAAGCTAGAGCGTGAATGACGGGTTTCATTGCGCCAAGGACGGTCGTAGGTGTTGGGGAACTACGGGATACCATCGGAGGAATCAAGCCAGACATGAGCCAGTGGTCACAATGTAACGAGGAATTCCATCCATGATTGATTGGGACGGTACACATACCGAGCAGCGGCGATCAAGCCATCGATCGAGCTCTGGAAGGCAGTAATGTGAACATCGGCGAGAGCTCCATCCTTCGTAGCCGGCAAGTGATCCTCCGTCCTAGGAACAGACACAAACATCTGTGACGTAGCTGTGAAAGATACAATCAAGTCGGCCCATCGACATGTTTAGCTGTTTTCATCGTTCTTTGACCTTCCAAAGCGGCCCAAAGGAGAGATCGAGTCACCTTTCAAATTCCTCAACTCAGTCTTTGCCATCTTCCACTTTTTCTCCATCTCCTTCGCTCTCGTCTCAGCCACCTTCGTTGCGTCTCTCTGAGCGTCTTGCTTTTCATGAAGCTCTTCGTTCGACTGAGAGAGTGAGTGAAGCTCTCTCACGAGGTCCTGGATCTGGGATTTGAGGCTCGTCAGCAGATCCGAGGAAGGTGATGGACTCGTCTATGTAATCGGTACGGGATGAGATAGGAAAGCGAGGTGTTAGTGTCAAGTCAATGTTTTCTTCAGTCAACCTCGATCGAAGAAGACTGACATTCTGCCTCTCCAGCTCCCTCTCCCTGATCTCTCTCTCCATCTCTCTCCTATGCCTTTCCTCCATTCCACTCTTTTCCCTTTCCAAGACCTCAACTCTTCCGCTCTCCCTCCTCAACTCCTCTCTGACTTCCCCCAGCTCCCGTTCAACGTTTCTCAAATCTTCGTTGGACTTCTCTAATTGCTCCTTGACAACCGTGACGTCCCTCTCCGCCTGTTGCCTCGACTCAGTCTCGCGAGCGATAGAATCGGCATGTGAAGTGTGAGTCGAGAGAAGGGAAGTGAGTTTGAGTGTGAGTGTAGCGATTTGATATTCGTAATCCCGCTTGAGTTCTTCTTTCTCTGCTTCCCATTGGGCTCTCGATGCCTCTCTGGCTGCTTCGACAGCTCCTTCTCCACCTCCGCCGGCATTTCTAGCGTCAAAGCTCATTCTGTCGTAATCAGTCTGCGGTGAGACTGGATCCTGTGGACCAGGCGAGGGCATCGAATCTCGCGCATAAGGTACCGATATGATCTCTTGCGCCATAGTCGATTTGTTCGCAACGAGCGTGGAGGTGACAAAGGAATTTGCCTGGAGGTTCAAAGATGATGAGGCTCCAGCACCACTGGTTGAGGTGTTAGTTGCAAGGTTGGAGTTGGGCGGAGGGGCTTGTTGATTACCGGATCGATTGGATGATGACTCAACCTGAGACGAATGGGAAGGTGGATGGATCGGAAATGTAGTCGTTCTAGGTGAGGCAGAAGGTTGAGATCCGTTGGAGAGAGTTCGAGGACGAGGGAACTGATGAGATTGGAACGATGAGTTGGATGCGTGGCCTGGACGGGAAGGATGATGACCCCCTGGTCGTCCATCATTCGAGTAAACCGAGCCACCATTGGAGCCTCTTCCACTGGCTTGGTGCTCGTTCGACTGCCTCGAGGCCGATCGTGGAGGTAGACTGTAAGGGTTTTGATTCTGGTTTTGATTCGTTTGACTCTTGCTCCTTTCGGTCGACGATCGAGGTCCACCCGTCGCCGAGCTGGAAGAGGTTGGGATGAAGTTAAAAGGATTCTCTTCTTCATTATACGAGTTCGAGGAAGATCGAGATGGTTTTGCGTGAGTGTGTGAGGGCGATTGACGACTTGAATACGAGGATGGGTTGTTGCTGTTGTTATCGATTGGGTTCCTCTTTTCCCTACTTGGTGTCGGCTCCAGCATCTGCAGTATGACGTCGTCTAAGTCAGGACCACTCTTACCAATGATGGCCATGCTAGTCGATACGTGTTGGTAGACCTTACCTCTTCGGGCTCAGAGAATTCTGGGTATCGGCGATCGAGTTCGATGTAGACGTCTCCTCCGAGATCCTTGAATCGATTCGTAGCTAGGGTCGCAAGTTTCTGTCTTGCTTGATTACGCTTAGGATGGAAGTCTGTTCGTGTTTGGAGGAAAGGGACTGAAGGCAAGCGAATCATCAGCAATCACGTGTGAAGGAAGCAGGATCAGTAATCAATCCTGCTCCAGCCCCTTCCTGCCTTTTTTTCCGGATCGGATCCGCCTCTTGATGCCATCAACGGGGAGGAAAGACGCGTCACATACTGGAAGGGTTGTCTTGAAGTCTCCTCATGAGCTCATCATAGACATCGGTAGCGAGCTCTTGAAATTGTTGCTTCGTCAACCGAGTGAGTTTGTCGCGAGCGTTCTGACGAGAGTTTGGAGGCTCTGCGATGACGAGAAAGAAAGGCGCAGTCAGTATCATGGCAGTCAAGGAAGTATCCAAATCCTCTTCACTATGAATCAGGTAGCAACACGTCGAATCATGAAAAGCAACGCGGCCAAGACACGCGTTTGCTTCGTTTCGAGGTACCCGCTTGGTTTGGTAGAGGTCTCTTTGATCCCCAAGGTAAAGCTCAACTTACCTCGATCGAGGAAATCCTTCAAGAACACTTTGAGTGCTTCCCAGTGGGACTTTGCGATCGCCCTCGAGTCTGCGGCTGCCGGTGGTCCAGCTCCTGTTGAGCCACTGGACGAAGCTCCCCGCTCAGACCCAATGGAGCCGTTGGCATTCGGTCCTACGGTGGAGATGTGGGAGGTATAAGCTGAAGAGGAGAACTGAGATGATGAGAGCGCGGGGGAGGGAGGTTGCTGGGAAGATGATGCGAGAGCGGTCGGGGGTTGATGATGATGTTGATGAAGAGGTCTCGAGCGGGATGAAGATGTGGACATGATTGGGCTCGATCGAATTTTGGAGGGATTGGCGAAGGGGAAGGAGATCTGATGGCAAAGGCCAAAGTGGAGATGTCTTGGCCTGGCGACTGGTCGGTGAGAAGCCGTCGAGACGAGAGAGAAGAGAGTCGGAGGAGGAAGGGGAGGAACCTCGGACTCCTCCAGAAAGAAACTCAGCGACCTCAGTCGTCTTCTCTCTTGCCCTTCAATCTCATCCGTTTCTCTCTATTCCTTTTCAAAGCAAAACTCATACGAGAACATGACGGAGATCAAGCGAAAGGTGAAAGGAAACAACGATTGACTGTCAAAGGGAACGAGGAGAGGGAACGAGTGATAGGGAAGGAAAGCAAACAGGGGGGTTCAAACTGAAGTCCGTTCGATGACGACGACAAGGCACGTCGGGAAAGGGGCGCGGGAGGAAACGATGGCAAAGCGTTATGCAAACAGTAAAGAGTCGAGACAAAGGTTTTAGAAACGGGGCCCAAGCGAAAGGGCGAACGGCAAAGGGAGGCGAACAAAGGCTGTATGGAGGATGAGGGGAACGAGGAGGCCCTTAGCACATGGCGATTCCGAGGACTCGCTCGATGGCAGCAGCAGCCTCGGGATCTCCACCAGTGGTGTAAGTGATGGGCGACTTTCGGAAACTGGCAGGTACGTAAATTTGACGAGACGTTAGCCCTCGGTCTCTTTGAATTCGGATTACAAACGGATGTGGCTCAGACTAACCCGTTGAAAGTGCTAGCAGCACAGATGGTGTAAGCGCCCATCTCTCCCCAACCCAGCCAATCTCCGACCTCAAGCTCAGCCGGGAGCGCGACGACGTTCCTCACGCAATCAATCGAGTCACAAGTCGGGCCCCAAACGCTGGCCGGAACGGCCGTCTCTCGGTAACCCATCTGAAGGGTAAGATCCTCCTCGAGTTGGACGTTTGGCGGGAAGGCAGAGGGGAATCGGCAGGGGAGAGACCGAAGAGTGAGAGGGAAGGGATGAACGATCTGGTGGTCAAACATGATGCAGTTGAAGGAACCGTAGACACCATCGTTGATGTAGTCTATTGCGCGTGGAACGAGTAGAGGAATTTTTGATAGCGTGGTTCGAATCAGCACCGCTTACTTGAACAGGACAGACGATTACAATTCTCTGACTTACACATGACTTTGGGACCCTCCTCGGTACCTGCATCGCCAACGTGCTTGTTCCCGCTGCCCTCGAGGCTGCCATCGAGACTAGCGATTGAGCTGGTCATCAGCTCCATCTCCCTCTCCTCTCTCTCCCTCCTCTCAGCCGCGTCACCACCTCCAAGCATCCTCTCACTTCCCTCGCTGTCGGGCGTAGTGGCGAGCAACGAATCCTCTCCCAACACGGCAGCCGCCTGAGCTCGTCTAGCAACAACAGAAGTCGCGAGGGTGAAGGCAGATGAGACGAGGAATCTGCCAGGCTCTCCGATGATCCTGACACCCATCTCTGGAGGGAAGTGCTCGTTGAGTGCTCGAGAGAGGCATCTGGCGGTAACAGCAAAGTTCTCCTTCTCGAATCCACCACCGATATCGAGCAATCGGAAGTCGTAGCCCTTGTCGGCTCCGATGGCGAAGACGGCTTTTGCCCGAAGGACGGCGTCGTCGAACATTTGGGGATCCTTGCATCCACTTCCAACGTGGAATGAGACACCGATGACCTCGAGTCCGAGCTCCCTAGCGAGCGAAAGCAACGTTTCGCAAGTCTCGACAGGCGCACCAAACTTGAGGCCCAATCGACAGAGACTCTTGGAGTCGTCGGTAAGGATTCGAAGGACGAGCTTTGCCTGGGGGTGGTGCTTGGCAATCTTGATGAGCTCGTCGGTGTTGTCGAAGGTCATGGCATCGACACCGAGTGACTTGGCGGACCGAATGAACGAAGCGGGCTTGCAAGGGTTGGCAAAGATGATTCGAGAGGGAGGAGGGGGAGAAGGAAGAGAGAGAACGGTGAGGATCTCAGCCTGGGAGGCGCAGTCGAACCCGGTTCCAAGGAGTGCGAGAAGCTGGATGACGAGAGGGTCCGGGTTACATTTGACGGCTGAAGAGACAATCGAGAGGGGGTTAGACGGAAAGCTAGTTGCAGTTGAGTCAGGATGTTCACGTCGATTTTGTTTAGGCTATCGATGCAAAACGCACCATAGAAAAGCTCAACTCGTGAGAGTTCAGTAACCCAGCTTCGCCAGGCCTTGTAAACTTCACCAAGGTCGCCGACAAAGAAAGCTCCCTCATCACCATCTCCCTCAAGCTCGTTTCCATCGTTCAAAGCCTTGATCTTTGCAAGCATGACGCTCTCGGCTGAACCAGAAGTGAATGGCGAGAGAACAGTCGTGGGAAGCTGCTTATGTCGAGGAGAAGGAGGAGAGGTCGAAGGAGGGGTGGGAAGGTAGAATGAGTTCTTTGCAGCTGAGGAGATGGCTGAAGGTCGGGTGTAGGTAGAGGAGATGTCGAGCGTGTCCTGGACAGGGAAGACAAGGGAAGCTGCCATGTTCTGGTCCTGATGAGAGTGTGGCTTTTGAGTAATGTTGATGGGTTGTCGTTCGATGGATGAGGGGTTCATTCGATGATCGGAAGGTGCGTCTGCCTGTGGTGCGAGGGAGATGGATGGAAGATGAGAGGGCTGAATGGGATCTGTTCGTGGGAGAGCTTCGGAGTCGATTGGCGCGTTGGAATGAGTGCTGTTGCTGGTAAGGATGAGACCTTGTGTCGGCGTAGACGGAGGGGAGGAGCCCCGGCGTTCACGCTCGGGTGTCTTCGATGCGGCGGGCGGGCTTCTTCTCTGCGTGGAGAAGAAGTGAGCGATTGCTGGGGGTGGTGGGTTCTGACGGGGAACCGGAGAGAGGCGACTGTTCGAGTGGAGTGATGAGGCAGGAGGGGTAGAGGAAAACAGAAAGAAGCGTCATGGGAATCGTCAGCCCCTAGATCCAATTTGCCAAGCTCCCTGTAAAAGACTGACGTTGGGCGGTGGAACGAGGTCTAGTTTATTGAAGTTACGGGGTGTGCGGGAGTCGTGTTAAGGAGGTTCGCCTGTGAGGAATAAGAAGCAGAGAGAGGCAGGATGACAGGAAGAGAGGTAGAGGAAGCGATGGAAAAAGCCGGGATCAAAGAGTTTAGCATGGATGATGGGACCACGGGCGAAGGGTTTGGATGCATAGCATTGACATCGGTACATCAACGTGTGAAGTGAGGACATCACGAACCTCGAACTTGAGACCACCTGGAGGCGGAGGGGACAGGACAACGTGACAGACAGGAAGGGGGGGACGAAGTGGAACGAAAAAAGGGCAAGGATTCGTCGCCAGATAGGGTGGGTCGAGTGGGCGTATGGCAAGGGATGAAGAGTCGAAGCAGGAGATAAGGTCAGCGTGTGTGAAAGGGATGTTGATAGACCTCTGTCACACGTGAGGGCGAAGAGGGAAGGGGACTGAAAGAACGAGGGAGTGGGAAAGAGAAGGGAAAGGGAAGAGTTGTGAGGATGACGAGGGTTATGAAGGACTGACTCGAGGTAGATGAGTCTGGGGTTTGGAGCGAAGTCTCGAGGAATCGTAGGAGGTTCGAGCTAGCGACTAGGTAGCTCGATGAGTGAGGTTGGAGAGAGGTGTGTGAGAGGATTGAGGAGGGGTGGTGGGACGTTTGACAAATGGAGAGCGAAGAATCATGCTTTCGTCTTCCTCTCGATCCTCTTTCGTCACATCAACTCCCCGATTATTTCCCTCATCTCATCTCACTCACTTCGCTCCACCTCATCCCAGTCAAATCAAGATGCATCGTTAAATCCTAAGTCGTAAATCCTCATCCTTTTCAGTCTTCTCCATGACCCCCATCCTCACTCGGCTAAACGTCTCTCCGTTACCGTCTTTGTGATTTATCTCTCGCCCCCGTCTCGGTTTGACTCGTCGCCGAATCAGTAGTGCAAGTCCACGAACCTACACTTGTCTACGAACTGTCGGTTATCCCAAACACTCGCAACTAGTCAGCGACGGCACGACACCCGCCCTCACATCATCCTGGGCGACTCACCTTGCAATCTCCATCATCGTCGACGTATGGGCACTCATGGCCGTGAGTGCAAGTGTCCGCCTTGAATTGGCATTTGCCTACGAGGAACATGGGACAGGGGTTTTCTTTGGCGAGGTCACGAAGCGCATGGAGCATGCTTGAACTCAACTTGTGCTCGTGAGAGGAATCACATTTGGGAATCTGTGCAGCAAGGACCAATTCGAGTGATTGATGAAATGTCCGTCGAGGTTAGACATGTATGGTAAAGATGAGAGGCGATGGCGACTGCAAGGCCGACTCACGTTGCAGCTGAGGCCCGAGAGGTAGAAGTTGTGGCACGGACGAGGAACCCGGGATCGCACAGCCTGGTAGAAACGACCCAGTTCGACGAATGAGACAGAAAGTGGGGAAGAGATGAATGGCACTGCTGGACCGACCATGTAATCCGACTGCTTGATCTCTTTGCCCTTGGATTTGGAGTCCTTGACGTTCCGACCGTCACCCCCAACGCTCCTGCCCGGAGGCTGCTTTGTCTTCTTTTTACTCTTCGCCTCTTCCCAGCCATCGTTTTCTTCTTTGGTCGCGAGCGCCATGGCACGTGCCGTACGGGGCGAAGGTGGAGATGTGACCGCAAGCATTTTTTGTAAATGCACCGCTTCAGCATCTTCTTCAAAGAATCCGACGGGGTCATCGATACGAGGCGCTATCGATCGTCTGCCATATGTTACGCATCAGCAGAGACAGTGAGGTAAGCGGGCGACGGACAGCATCGCTGACGGATCCTTGCTGATTAGTACGATCCGACGAGCACACCACCGGCCAGCACCAGTATCAGCTGGTGAGAGAGGTCGATCTGACTTGGACGCTGCCGAGAGGAAGTAACGATGACGACGCCAGCAGGATGACTGAACGGACGGCTGAACGGATGACTGAACGGATGACTGAACGGATGACTGAACGGATGACTGAACGGATGACTGAATGAATGGATGAATGGATGGATGTATGGATGGAGGGATGTATGGAAGAATGCATGAACGCAATATGTCGCATCACGCAATAAGCGCCTCCCGTGGTCATGTCTCCAAGGTACCATATCAGAGAAGCTGCGGCTCGATGCCTGTCGAGCGACAGCGGCCAGAACAGAGTGCAGGCTTGCCTAGATGGGACCGGAACACTCATGCAAAGAGAAGAAGAAAAAGAAAAAAAAAAGAAAAAAAGAAGAAAAAAAAAGCGAAAGCGAAAGCAAAAGCAGATGTCGAGCGTGGATGCATGAGTATGGAGAGGGGATGGGTAGCTGACGTACGTGTACACGTGCGTCTTTAGCTGAGCGTGTTAGCTGCCACGAGCGAGAACGAGGTCGCAACTCGACGGTCGGCTGGGSGTGATGGCATGCGCGGAAGACGTCAAGGGGGACAGTGCGCTCAATCAGCGATGCTGTGAGAGGAAGAAGGAAGAGGAAAGAGGGAAGAGGGGCAGGGGAAAGGGGAAAGGGGCGGGGGACAGGGATGATGCGAAAGCGAAGGGGGAAAGAGAGGACGAGGACGGGGTGGGGTGAGAGAGGTTTGGCCGGTCATGTGACAGCTCAAGTCAAGTTTGCCTTGCTCTTTCTCTTGCGAGGGRCAGCAGGTATGTCATCTACGATACTTCCATGCTATCACGCTTGTCTCGTCGTGCGTGTGACGAGTATCGCTGAGATGAGAGAGCTGAAAAGAAATATATGGGATGCTGAGACATGTCTGAATTGCCTGCGTCTGAATCGCCTGCGTCTGCCTCATCGATCCGTGCTGCCGTTGTTCGTCAGATCGCGCTCGACCACTTCCCGGTATCGCCTCGTAACCGTGATCAACGACTCCACACACACACACACACACACACACGTCCATCTCTCAGCGGGCGAGTGCACTAGGTCGGAGTTGCAGATCTCTCATGCATCTCCTCGGGAGGCATCTGACCGCTTTCACCCACCTCGGCCTCGAAYTGGCCTCGCATCGACCTCGCTGTCCCATCCTGTCGCGAGGCCATCGCCATGCTCTCCGCCAGCAATGCCTGGACTGCGGGCGACTTGTTTGCTCGATAGACAGCGGGCGTCGTCAACCATGCCGGGCGAGCGCGAGGGTGGCTTGTCGGACGAGAGAGGAGACAAAGGGGTGGGTCGAGGGAGGGAGGGCGAGAGAGGGCGAGAGAGTGGAGAGGATTCATGACGACTCGCCCCCCCGATGCCTTTCCCTTTCTTTCCCTCTGCCCCCTCTGCTCGTTCTGCTCGTTCTGCCCGTTCTGCTCTCGCTGGCATCGATTCATGCCATGTTCGGCAAGACTGCGACTGATTTTTGTGGCGGACATCGGAGAAAAGAGGGAAACCACCAGGCTGACCAATCCATCGTCTTGCTTTCTACCTCTTTCAAATCGTTCTAGACAGTCTAGGCATCGTCCACATTCGCCATATGATCGAACCGAGAGGGTGGCACCATCGTGGAGAGTCCGTCGTTGACGCTGCTCTGATCTCTTTGCTCTCGCTCCCTCCTCGCGCCGGGACTGCAGTCGATCCGATCAGACGAGCCCAGGCCGAGCGCTGGTCTACCGGTGTCTGTCTCGTCTCTCGTGCCAACCAGAAGCCGAAGACCGCATATTGGTCATCATTGTGACTGACGCCTGCACAGGGTCGACGAGTTGGCAGAACCAGTTCTGGGTTCGGTCAGCCCTCGGTCGTAGGGTCAGCCATCCAGGGGTCTGGTTTCGCTTCCCGGTCTGCTATTCCGCCGTCTGGGATTCCGGGTGGGATTCCGGGTCAGGACCTCCCCCTCCTCTCGTCCACGTTTTCTTGCTCAACTGGAACTGGAACGGGAACGAGAACGGGGACTGGAACTGGGATCGAAAGGAGGCGGGAGCGGGAATGGGAAGGTCAAAACGGGAGGAGGACAGAGGATCTGCCGAGAGAACAGGGGAACAGATCGGCATGTCACGTCGTCGAGTCAACGCTGTTACTGGTTGAAACTTCAGCAAGTCGCCTTTGTCGTTCGCTGTCGTTCGCTGTCGTTCGCTGTCGTTCGCTGTCGTTCGCTGTCGTTCGCTGTCGTTCGCTGTCGTTCGCTGTCGTTCGCTGTCGTTCGTTGAAGTGTGAAGACGCTGTTCTGTCTCTCTGGTCATTGTTTTCTTCTTCTGACGTGGTGCTAGCACAGATAGATGTGTATAGGGATGCAAAGACAGCTCTCGTCTGCCGAGTACCACCAAACTTGCTCACGACGGAGAGATCCCTCTGGACTTGCATGAGCGGAAGCTCGATAAGCTGATGACCGACTGAACGCATGTCGATACGTTCTTGCCAGCAACGCTTCCTCTCAGACCAGACCAGACCAGACCAGACCAGACCAGACCAGACCAGACCAGACCAGACCAGACCAGACCAGACCAGACCAGACCAGACTCTCCAGTGTCAGCTTGCAGGACCCTCATACAGACAGCGGACAGCGCAGGCAAGGGAGGCATGCATCGCCGTGTGACTGGACGCAGCAGAGGAGCAGCATCCAAGTGCAACAAGGGATAAGAACGAAGAGCGAAGATGAGGGGGGGGGGGG
>BCKM01000019.1:321077-354560 GCA_039545415.1 Udeniomyces megalosporus | reverse complement strand
AGACAGACAGACAGATTACACCGCGCCTCGACAGTCGGGCTTTTGCCAACGACTGCTCTGGTCGTTCCTCGGTCGTTGTACCTCCTTCCGAGCTGATACCTGGCGGTGATTCGTACGGAGGCATTCGTCTACCTGATAAATGCTGCTCGCCTTTTACTAGTTGCATCTCTGTATGATTGCCAGATCCGTACTCCCAATTTATTCCATCCAATCTCCCTGAGATTACCCCCTCTTTTTACCTTTTTTTTCCCCCTTTTTTTCCCTTTTGTTTTCCTGTTCCTATGCCGGCTAGACTCGCCAATCCTTTTTTTTTGCCTGTCTGCTGCAGACCTGCACCCATCCAACGTCTCCACGACGGCTGACTATCGTCTGTGTTCTCTTCTCCCGCTTCAGATTGAGTTGAGATTGCAGGAGAGTCAGAAATGAAGCGGTCTTGCTAAGAACGAAATCGACCCGAACATCCCCACACGATCCCAACCCCCATCGTCCCTGTCCTCCGACTCTCCCTCCCTCTTCTTCTTCCCTCATTTCTCACGCATAGATGGGCGCTCAACAATCCTCTACCTCGTCACAAGAGTCCGAAAAGGTCCTTTACCCTCAGGACCAACAGCAAGCTCCCGGTTCTGTTTCCGTTCGTCTGCTTCATCCTTCTCCGTTTCCTCCTCACCTTCGATTCCTTCATGTCACCGTCGACCATCTCGTTCCCGTGATCTGACGATGGCATAGAGTCAAACCGGCTTTCGCTGGCGTGTATATAGCTTTCGTTCGGGTGTCTGACGCGTTCGTTGTCCTTAGTTCTCGCCTGAACTCATTGCTCAGCTCTCGGACTCATCATCTTCGCCTTCGCCGTCCAAGGACCGACAATCTACCCTCGAGTCAGTCATCGTCTCTGTCTTTGTGGTACAAATCTATCAGTGTTTCAAGTAGATAGATCATGCTGACCTCGGATCGCGTATCATCACCAATCGTCTGAATGCTTACCGCCCACCCATCTTCCGCCTTCCCTTGGTCCTACTTTTATTGATCTGCTCTCGAATCCCTCTGCTTCTCTGATTCGCGTTCGTTCTCCCAGTGATCAAGTTCGAGCCAAACTTCAATCTTCTCTCTCCTCGCTTCGTCAACAAGAATCCCTAGTCGCCTCTCAACTTCACTCTGCTCTCCAAGCATCAAACACTACCCATGAACTCAACGCATCCTCGTCTGGAACGACTTCTGCCATCCTCTCGAGGGACATCGACGAGATTCGAGAGAAGGTTGAGAGGCTTGAGAGGAAGAAGGAGGAGGGTGGGGGTGAGGAAGTCAAGAGAGAAAGGGCGAAGGTTAGGGAGTGCTACCTGTAAGTCTCATGTCAAATTCTCCTGGTGGGGTTTCAGAGGAGATGGATCCATGGGTTCGACAGAACAACCCGGACGGCGTACTCAAGTCAGAAGAATCGTCAAAAGCGAGACCCACGACGTCCATACGTCATTTCAGGTCATCATCTCAGGTCGTCCGACACATCAAGTTGAATCCCTTTCTAACCCCCTGATGATTTTCTGATGGAATTCAACTAGGAACCACCCAACAAGAACTCTCGACTGCTGGAAGGAGGCCGAGGATTTCAAGGCCGCCGTCGCCAAGCTCGAAGCTGTAAGTTTCTCTCCTTCCCACTCCCAATTCATCAAATCCTCCATGTCTTGACTTCGTGTATGTTCTCTTGCGAAACCTTCGATCTGATCACCCCCCAAAAAAAACCTTCGAAACATCTTTCCTGTCGAAATGTTTGGCGCCATGGAACAGAAATTCGTTTCGACCTTGGCCTAAAGACGATCCTTTCATCGCCTTAGAGAGGGAGACATAGTCGACAAGGAAAGCGCTGGGATCTGGAACGAGGAACCAAAACGGAGAATGTTTGGAGAACTCTGCTGCGTTTGATGTGGAGGAGGGGGTGTAGGAATGTGTTGTGTCCAAAATGAGATCTTCCCGATGGGATGCGTTTTTTCTTCTTCTTCCTCTTGTGGTCAAGTCGGATAGAACAACTCGATAGCACTCACTCGTTGTCATTCTGTACATGCTGACAATCTAATCTATCAGACCATGCATATATATCCTCGAAATACAGATCACCGCGACACAAACCCGATTCCCTCTCACCTCGACACCTTATTACCAATCCCTTCAGCCAAATTCCCCATGTCTCAAGCGACGCCAATCTGATTGGCTACTACCATTAGAGAGAAGGCCCTAACGACTTGATCGACCTTCTTACCCCCTTCCTATTGGCATACATTCGCAATCTCCCATCAATCAAGTTCACCCCTCGCCTGCCTCTTGGTGAACTCTTTCCATTCAGCATACGTCATCCTGTGAGAGGACTTTTGTTGGGGTTCGTTCGATCATCATTCATCATCATCCGTCATCATGAACCAAATCAAGGTCAGAATCCATCAGGAAGATCGGGAGGAAGTTTAAGTCAGATTTGGGTAAGGTGAAACTAACGATTGGACTCTCTAATAGGTGTTTCTTCTTGCTCCTAGTACTACCATGACTACCTCCACTCATACCGGAGGAGAAACTCGTTCTCGTCGTTGATCTTGATACCTCACCACCTTGTGATCCATTCACGTTCTCTCCTCCTTCGAGGATGAATGAAGGTGATCTGGACGTAGCGGGTGTATTGTACCTAGACGAATTAACGGAGGAGGAGGTCGATTGGGATAAAGGGGGAGAAGAGCTCCTAGAGGAGGGTGCAGATGTTGCGTATGAAGAAGAGGATGAGCATTCAGAGGTGAGGGAAGGAGTCGAGCTTGTATTGTTGGTGGTGTTAGAGTAAGGAGAAAGGTAGTTCGGTTGGGGGTAAGGAGGGAGGGAATCAATTTGGATGGAGAGTCCAAGGGTCGAAGCTGGGAAAGTAAGGATCGTTGGACTTGAATTAGGACTGGTTGATGTGACCTGATGGGATATGGATCGAGTGACACCAGGGGATCAGCGTTTGAGTTGCATTGGTATCCAAATAATAGTAAGTACCGTCACTAACGACCAAAACATCAGCTCCCAATCCTTTCTTATCATCCTCCTTGCCGAATTGGGGAACCTCCATGATCATTCTAGGCGTCGAAACATCCAAAATATCCTGTGCATCCTCCTCTCCCGGTCTAGGACTCCGGAACGCTGACAGCTCATGAGCAATGTATGGCGAAGCCTTGCCTCTCTTTGAGGATGTGGTGGATGACTTTCTACCTTGGGAGCGGTGGTGATGGGAGAAGAAGAACGATGAGGCAGGGGAGGATGGAGCGAGGGTTGGAGATGAGGAGGAAGGATGAATGAGAGGAGCAGAGAAGAGAGAGAGGTAGGTGCTCAAGAAGGCAGAGGAAGTCGGAGTTGATGATGATGGCTGGGACATCTAGATAATTGGACAGATGGAAGTAAGGTGAAAAGATAGGAATCGTCGTTCGAAGGAGATGAGAGAAAGCTCAAGATCATCTTGAGAGGCGTAGAAAGAGGCATGATAAAATGGCTTGTTTGGATTACTCAAATTCTTACAGAGGTTCCAATACTTGATCGCGCAAACCTGGGACTGATGACGAAAATGGCTTGTCAATCGATCAACGTGATAGGAGTCGATCAACCACGTGAACGTCCTAGCTACCGATCGCTTTCTTCTTGTCAATTGAGACAATTAGATGGCAATATGTTGGAAAACATGATCACATATTCGTCACCGAATAGATAGACTTGGTGAGATGGAAAGTGCGGACGATCCGGAAATTATGATGATGGATTAGAAGAATATGAAACCGACGAAGAGACTACGTTCAAGCAATGAGAAGGTTGAGAGGATGCACGACGTGAGCGAGAATGGTTGGAGAGATGTGTAAAAATGGAAGGGGAAAGAGGTAAAAAAGATAGCAAAGGGGAAGATGATCTGAAAAGTCCGTGAATAAGCGATACAGTGAACCATCAAAGCGAACGATAAGACCTAAGATGGACGAAGCAAAGGAAGGAAAAGCCGACTCGAATACTTGTACAGAACTACATCCACTTTAGAACGTGAACATGAACACTACAAACCCTCTCGCCCCCGCACATATGCTGCTCCTTAGCTCTTCTTCTTTGCCTTCATCTTCTTCCCAAGCTCCACTTCAGCCATCTGTTCGAGCTTCTCTCGATTGAAACCCTCACCCAAATATCTGACCAAGATCGTCGCTGGTACATCTCCGCCTGAAGCCCAGCCGGGACCTGGTCGAGGTCCGGGCCAGTCTTCAAAAATGCGAGGATCAACTTCAGGGTGTTTGACCAGGTAGTCGTCGAGAGGAAGGAATTGGCGACGACGGGCTAGAACTGGATAAGCGCGTGGGCCGGCGGAGTGCGAGTCAGAAAACTTTCGGACATGAATGCAGAAGAGTCGAGGGAGGTGTCAGGTTTGGGTGGAGCCCGCATCGATACGTACTATCATTCATCTTCTCTCTGATGAGGAGGGATGAGCCGTCCGAGATGCACCAAACATGCATCAAAGGTGGAACGGGTGCTGGAGCGGGTTCATATGTATGTCGAGGTTTCGCCATGTTCTTGGCATTGATTTCGGTGATCTCTTGGATGACTAAGCATCGGATGTAGCGGAAGATCGCAAAGTGAAACGACTTGATCAGGTGAAGTCAGCCGAGTGAACGACGCGACCAGACTTACTTCGACACACGATCTCCCCGACAGCCATAGCTAAGCGAGAATAGGGTGTGGGAATATGATAAGTCAGCTCTACGGCATGTAGGCCATGCAAAAGAAGACACAACGTTCAAGAAGGACATACTAGCTCTATCATCCCCGTCGCTGCCTTCGAAAGGCAGAGCCGTCGAGATCAGAAGCGTTCCATTGACAATAGACCAATCTCCGATCCACATCCCAACCAGCTCAGAGCCTGGAGGGATAATGGTATGAACTGCAGGCAGTAGATCAGAACAAGAACCAGTCAGCTCAGCGTCTTGAGAACTGACCCGCTTCGACTCAGATACGAAGATGGTGGCGCGCTCACTCTTCTTGAGGTTAGGAATGTCAGTCGTAGCGAACAACGAGTTCTCATCAGGTTCTTCGACTGGTGATTCAACTGTCACTCCTCGGCGAGGCTTCGCTTTGACCCATGTGAGACCAATGTACTAGAAGGGTGACAGCGGCGACAAGCGGAGAGTTTGAATCGATTGTCAGTCTGTCAGTCTTTCGAAGCATCGGTTACAAACTAGGACAAAGTAACGAACTCGACGGGAAACATCTAGCTCATGGGGTTCTCGGGGTTCGAGGACTTTCTCCTTTGAAGGCCATCCAGCATCGATGGCATGTTGGATGTGTGCGAACGTTCGCTGCGAAGTTTGTCATCAAGATGATTCATTAACGCGAGTCCGATAAGAGCGGCAAAGCGGTGAAAAACAATAAGAAAGCTGAACTCACAACTTCATCCATCTTCGACATATTGGCCTCCAAGACCTCTGGAATCGCCAACCGACTCAACATCCTGTCCTTCCACATGATTTCACATCTGCGAACGACCTCAGCCTTGACATCCTCTTCTTCCTCTTGCTCCTCTCGATTAGCTTTGGTGTCTCTCGAGGAGCCGCTGCCTGGGATCTCGCTGATTTCCCAAACACCAAGACCAAGAGGAGCGTTCCCGATTCGAGTGTGTGAAAGGGAGCATGTTTTTCGGTTGGCTTGGAAAACTTCTTTGCATCGCCATTTCCCGATACTGGGAGACGGAGAAGTGAATGTGTCAGTGGAAAGCCAAAGATAATGATGATCATGGCGATGGTCAGCGAGCATGACGGCAAAAGATATGGGTGATGAGACCGCGGCGCACCCGACTCGACCCCCTCCTCCACCACCACAGTCTGTACATCGCTTATATTTGGCCTCACAGCTCAAGCAGATGAACTGTGAAAGCGCCAACGATCATCAGTAACCGTCTACAAAGTCGCGTCCTCGCACAGCTCTTGATCCGATATTCGACACTTACCTCAACGCTGAACTGGATACCTGCTTCCCTGTCCATGGTGATGATCCCACCCCTTCCCTTGACCTTCAAACAGACATCGCACGTCAAAGATGCACTCGTATCTTCCGTCTCTCGATTTCTCTTTCGACGAGAAGCAAGAACGGATGCTTTTCCACCTGGCACCTCA
The DNA here is from genome assembly GCA_039545415.1 of Udeniomyces megalosporus. NCBI lineage: Eukaryota > Fungi > Basidiomycota > Tremellomycetes > Cystofilobasidiales > Mrakiaceae > Udeniomyces > Udeniomyces megalosporus. The sequence goes on along the minus strand of BCKM01000019.1, from coordinate 348,417 downwards.
GCTCGTTTCGGTTTACGAGCTCGTTTGGGTTTGGGGAACACAGTGGTACCTGGCGCGTCCAGAGGATCAAAGGAGGAAGAAATTGTGAGATTCTCGGAAGGACTGGTGGTAGGAACTGCGATAGAGGCGACGGTTGGGGTGGCCGAGCTTGATGAGCTGAAGGTGGGGTCCGATTGTCTAACAGGGAACGAGGTAGATGGATATGCCAATGATGTTGTCGTGTTCGATGGTAGACCTGGGTGGAGCCTGGACGTAGAGACCTCTTCCTGGACGTTTTCGGTCTCTTTCTCGATGCACCTGCTGCAGAGCCACCATCCTTCCCATGTAACATCGAACGCTTCCTTCTCTCCTCTAAGAAGCAGCCTAGCGAAGGGAACATGACACGCACTACAGACAGCATAAGGTCGCGTGGGATGTAGTATTCGTTTTTTGTTCGAGTTGGAAATAGCAGGTAGAGGCTCAGTTGTAGTGACATATGTGACGGATGGATCATAGCCGATATCTGGAGAGTTTTTGGGGTGGGCTTCAGGTGATTGAGAATTAACAGTGGTGCTTGTGCTTGGGTCATTGATGGAGGCAGATACATGCGATACAGATCGAAGGCGAGCTTGAGGTGATGATTGGAGAGGAGAAGTGTTGACTTGCGTGAATGATGACGGAGAGCGATCCGGCACAGAAGGACGGGACGAATTGAGATAGCTCTTGTTATACGATTCGGAAGGCAGGTGAGAGGTTTGAGAGCTGGCGGAAATCGAATATTGGGGATCATTGCTTAGAGCGCCCAAAAGCTGAGGCATAGGGTAGCTCGGTGAGACTTGGTCTGACATGGAAGCGTCGACATATGAAGACAACCCTGGCTCGGTCGAATACCTTGATCGAGGAATGTAATCCGAGGTTCTGGATCTCGTGGCTTGATACGGAATAGAGGACGAGGAGGAGGGAATCGGATACGACTGGTATCGAGTATGGTTCGATGCAGTAGACATATTAAGCGGAATGTGATCGAGGGTTGGCGTCGTCGAAGAGAAGTCTTGTCGTCTTTGCTGCGCATGTTGTTCAGGTCGAGGGGGTGAGACAACTTGAACGCCAGCCATCCCTACCTCGATCCCCCATTCCTCTCCCAGAGGGGCGTTTGTGTGATCTCTCTGCTGATACATGGATTGTTGCGAGTCTGGGTGTGAGGATGCGTAGATTACGTGTGAAGGTGACACAACGGGGATGTTGTCAGCTCTCAAAGGAGGGCGGGCATTGGTCGAGTAGGTGGAAGTGTATGTTGAAGAGTGTGGCAGAGAGAGACACGTTGCAGCGAGAGGAGGACTTGGATTCGTATATGTGGGAAGACTATCTTGTGCGGAGAAAGGATAGCGTCCGAGCGAGCCGGAGGGCTGAGCATCAGAGACCTCCGAAGAGGAGTCGTCAACCGAGAGAGGGACGAAGGAGGCATAGTCCTCAGAGGCGGTCGAGGAGTATCGTTGATGAGGAACAGGACGAGGAAGAGCATATGCGTAGCTAGTTTGAGATGGGCGAGTCGAAGCTGACATCGATGTCGAGGTGTAAGAGGTCGCATTGATGGTCCCCGTGTCCATTTGCTGACTGTCCTCATAGGCCAACCCATCTTCTGCCAGCCCTTCGAAATTTGGCGGATGCGAGAGACCAGGTAGATGCAAGTACTCGGCACTCGAGTTAGGCATGTTGGCAGAGGGTGTGTATGGACTATGCGTTCCAGTCGAGGAAGGGGCTGAGTCGATACCTACACCGCTAGATTGATGAGGCATTGGAGGAGGATAGAGTGGATGAGACTGAGCAGAGTGAGAGTAGGATCGAGGTTTGGGGTTCTCGTGCGGATATTGAAGTAGGTTGGAACGCGAAGAGTCGTAGGTTGGGAGAGGGTCAAAGAAAGTTGGATCGTCCGTCGGAGGGTAAGGTCGTGACATGGCGTAGGACGATGGGTAGGAGTCAGTTTGCTCAGGTCGAGGAGGAAGTCCAGGGCCATCTGGACGGCGGAGAGAGAAAACACAATAAGAATGGCATCATGTCAGCAATATGAAGAAAGAAGCAGGCGAGCGACCGTGGGATGTAGCAGAAGCGAAAGCGAAAAGTGATGCGCGTTGAAGAGAAGGGGAAACAGAGACGACACATACCAAATTCGTTTGCAAGCTCCTCGGATGCCGACACGTGTCGGTGAGATGACGAGTCAATGTAACTATCTGATATCCATCGTACTTGAGCATCTCCACCGGGATTTGGGCCAGGCCGAGCATGGGATGACGAGAAAGGCGTGAGGGAAGTCGGTGGGCCCAGGCCGACAGACGTTGTGGAAGGGTGGCTGTGGTGTCGCGGGACGACAGGTGGGGGATGTGGAAATCCTCTTGGCGGTGCTGGTTGTCGTGAATGTATTGATGTGTTGTATGTTGAGATCAATGACGACGACGACGACGACACTGTTGCTGAATTTGATGTTATCAGAGGTGGACATGTAGTAGGGAGGGTATGACGATTCATTTCCATCGGTTCCGGCTGATAGTTTCCATATTCCTGATCCATCGAAATCATCACCTGGTCATCTTGTGCTTCATCGTCCTCCTTCTCGCCGGGGTATGCTCCGGCGTCTGGCTTGAAGTAGCCGCTACTTGGAGACTGACGAAGCTGGGGAGGGATGGGGCCAAAGAGGATGCCAAAGTCGGGTGGGAGATCTGTGGCAAGGTCGACCTGAGGCTGAACTGAGGTGATAGAGGCTGAGGTGGGTACGAAGTGGAGACGCTGGGAGATTGAAGGGAAGGGCTGCTGCTGGTGAGGATAGCTCGACGATGATGTCGAAGGGTCGTCCTCCATGCTCGGACGGAAGCGGGAGAGTGGAGGATTGGATCTTTCTTTCCTGGAAGTTCTCGAAAGAGAGTCGAACAAGGGGACAAAATCGGAAGAAGGACCGAGACAAGACGGTGTTGAGGAGAGTTAAGGCGGAGTCAAGAGGGGAGGCTAAAATATTCAGCTCACTTCTTCGGGAGATAGGAGTGCCGACTAAGGGGGGAGGGGCTGAGGGGAATTCAGGTCTGTCCTTTGGATACGGAGACGCGGTACAAACGATGATGAGGGAAAGCGAAGAGACGGAGAAGAATCGACCGAATGATCACCCAGATTCTCGTGTGAATCACGGGAGAATCTGGGGAGGAGAGAGGGCTTCCTCTTCCAGACTTTCAGAGAGAGAAAACCTCCGAAAAGAATTAAGAGGAGTTCAAACTTTAAATCAGGTCCAGGAGGGGGTTTTTCCGTCCCTTTCTCCTCTTTGCTCTCCGCTCCCTCCTCAGTCCTCCTGTCTTTCCTCTGCCTGGGAGCATCGCTCATCAATCCTTTACCTCCTGATCTCTGTCGGGCCCCGGTCCCTCGCCTAAGTCTTGCCCGAGTCAGGAATTTTAGAGAGAGACCGAAGAAAGGGTTCGGACGTGTTCCGGTGATGCGATTTCAAAAGGGATGGGGAAAGTCGAGCACCAGAGACCTGGATTCTCTTGGATTCTCGCTCTTTTTTGTCTTTCCTGGAAGAAGAAGCCGAAAGGTTCCTTCCTTCACCACGTTCACGAAGATAAACAAAGGCAGGATAAGAGTGAGCAGAACATGCTCCTCAGAAAACTAAGTGGCGGGAGGGAAAAGTTGGGAGGAAACGAAATCGCCCCCCCCCCCCCACAAAAGTTCTCGCCTTTGGACACCTAGACCTTCATCTTCAAAATCGACAAAATCGAGATTGGATGACCAAACCTCGACGAGAGCTTGGGTCTGATGACGACGAATGGACGCGAGCGGTCTCCACCAGGGAAGGTCTCTGAGATGATTTGTAAGCGTTTTAGTCGGTCTCCGGGTTGCGCGGTCAGGTAGATAGAGTACATCGCGAGCGAGGTTCTCATGTCGAACACCCGTCGAACCGGACAATCAAAGTATGACAGCCAAAGCTTGACAAACACCCTGGCAGCGCGCCCGAGATGCAAGCACGCGTTGGATTTGCGAGAAGCGTGATGATGTGCGATAAAGTGGGTTGAGGTGTTGAGCTCAACGGATGAGAGAACGAGTAAGGAACAAATATCATGTCCATGTCTACGTCAGTCTGAATCTGCGTAATAATCTTCGTCATCGTCAAGATCGTGACGTGATGATAGACTGGGGATGATCTGATGCCTGCGAAAAGAGAGTGAAGGCGTAGCATGGATATTAGTCTGCGAAAGGAACAATACACGACAGCATCGACACTCTCCGTCTGGACAGGTCGAGGACACCACGTCAAATAAACTTACGCTAACAACAACTCTCCCACGTCCTTCCCGCCTTCAAGCATCATGTCTACTCTGACCCATGTCTCTACCAATCCTCCACCAGGCCCATAGACGAGCATCGTTGGTAGAACGTCGAGGTCCGGCTCGCCGTTCTTTTGAAGCATATATGCGAGCGATGATGCTTTAGCGAGAAGGAAATTGTGCTGTGGAGGAGGATGTGTCGCAGCTAAGGATTGGAGGGAAGGTACGAGAGTGACGAGCGAGGGCAGGGACTACATGCAGGCGGGACATACGAGAAGTAGAGGATCAAGTCGTAAGCACCGTTCGTCGATATAGTCTTCAGCGGCAAGATGCATACATACAGGTTCATAAGTAAGCACAACTGTCCATCCATCGTCCTCTACACCTCTCAAAAATCCTTCCATCCCGACTTCCCGCAGGTAACCTCTTCTCCTGCCACCATGCTGCAATTCTTTCTTCCTCGACTCTCTCCATTTCCGTCTAGCTTCTTGGTCGTCCTCATCTCCTTCTCCTCTTTTAAGCTTGTCTTCTGATCTCCTCATGGCTTCCTCCTCTTCCCATGTGCTTCCCAATAGGGCCCTCTTCTCCATGTCCTCCCTCCCTTGCTTGGCTTTAATGATCTGCTCTGCTCTCGCTTCTGCTTTAGCATTCTGACTGTCTTGAATGACCCCTTTTGGACCTGTCCTGGAGCTTTGCTGAGACGATGTTGCGGCAGGTAGAGAAGGCGAATGGGTGTACTGATGACGAGAGGTGATGGAGTTTGACGGGACGTAGTCTGATAGATCTGATCCGAGCTCGTCATCTGTGTTGACAGGTGAAAGCTCAGACGGTGAAGGAGGTCGATACTCGGAGAGAGTATCCAGGGTCAATGCCGGGTCGGCGAACAAGGCACCAGAGAGGACAGCTGCTTCGAGTGGATCGGTCGAGGTCATGATGTGGGTTCCAAGTCGAGGATGGCTTGTTACTGATAGTTTGAGCCGTTTGACGAGGAGGAGGAGATTGTGGTCCGAAGCAGGAGTAGGGGATTCGAGGATGATGGTAGTCGAGGAAGGAGGACAATGCGATCAGATGGTGAAACAAGAAAAGGGGAAGGGAGATGATAACCAAACAAAGTCGCTTTTTTTTATCTCTTTCTATAGATCTGGTATCTTGTACCTGCTGCTTAGATGCATCTGGTTTGATCCAAAGCACTGTATACCATCGCCCGTTTGGCCCTAGTCATTAGCACCGCGAATCGAAACTAGAGTCTCGGCATCTGGCTGCAACACGATTCCATCCCAAGTGGTTGAGGTGTGGGAGAGCATCCGACCACCTAGTACGTGCTTTGGGGCAGCAGAGCACCCTGTACTTGAACAAATCTCGTGTGAGATCGGACGAGGATAAGCCCCCCTCGATCTTCCCCTCTCAGGTCGGAGGCTCGAGGCCTCGAGGCTTCCTCTCCTTTCTCTTCCATCCAGACGTCGTCCTTCCTCTCCAAGTCTTTCACCCCTTCCCGCCCGCCTCCAACATCCGTCAACAATGACATCCCCTCATCCTCCACCATCTCAACGCGGATCTTACTCCTCTGAACATTCTGGCTATTACGCCAACCCAAATTATCAACAGCAGCAATACTCACCCTCAGACGGAAACGGTTTAGCTCACGGCGTAGGACCAAGTGGGCATGTTGGGGGGCCGCCTCAGAGGTGGAGTGGAAGCGGAAGTGGTGATGGCGCTCACCATCAACCTGGTAAGTCTTTTAATCAGTCCTCTATCAGGATCGAAGCAAGAAGGCGAGGAGTAGGAAGCCAGAAGCTGTTCGATTAAATGCGGCCCCTTCCGCCTCGTTCTTGGGTGCCTCGTACGGGATGAGGTCAAGGTTTCCAGCTCTCTATAATGCCAGAGCTCGATCTTTACGTGTGACGTCTCGCGTCGCGAGATGGCGCTGGCTAGGAGTGCCGCGAGCAACAAGACATCCGGTTGGCTGTCTTTGGTCGCCTGCGTCTCAATCTTTTGGTCCTATACCCAAACCCACACACTCGGATCGGCATATCTGCGATCTCATACAGCTCCGCCCAGCACGAGAACTTATACTTGCAGTCGGAAACGGCCCACGGTTTCGAGTTGGCGTTCGGAGTCTTCGTCCATCTCCTTCCGAGTGCTGACTCCGCTTTTCCTGTTCTCCAATTCTCAATATATGTCGACCTACTTAGGTCGCCTTAACCACTCGCAATCTATCTCATCACTCACAAACTCCGTCAACAACGCCATCAATGAAGCCTCGCCGATCGACAATCTTCCCCCCGTCCCACCTTACGAAGCAGAATCATATCCGGCCCCCGTTCTCCTCCCTCTCGCGTCGCCAGTCGAACGACCATCATCGAGCGCCAGTCCGAACAGCCTTAACTTCGACTCTCTTCGTCTGTCGGACCCACATCCTGGACATCCACCTCGCTCGACGACGAGCATGTCAAATCGATCCGGTCCGCCAATGAACAACGGTCGAGGAGGAGCGCCGAGCGTCAGAAGCATGGACATGAACTACGGCGGTGGTACAGGAGTAGGTGCTGGTGGCAGCATGTACGAAGGGCAGGGAGGATACCCGAGGGGGGGACCGTATGGAAATGGAGTGGGGTGGGATGGTTCGCAGGGTCATCAGCAAAATCAGCCTTACTACAGTCCATCTCCTTATTCCACGCAACAATCATATCCATCTTATGGACCCCAACAACATCAACAACATAAACAACACCAACCCTACCCTCCTCAGCCCGACTATTCCAATCCTTACTATGCCGCTGCCTCAGGCGTCCTCGGCTACCCTCCTCAAATGTCTCAGCAACAAGCCTCATCCTCGAACAGTCGACCCTACCCTCCAATGCCTCCCATCCCTCAGGGTGCTCCTGGCCCTCCTGGTCAGCATCGTGTCCTCTCCCGAGCCCAATCGACCGCTTCTTCACTCAACTCAACGTCCCTGTCTCGCTCCGGTACCTCAATCGGTTCGTCCAACGCGAAACGGAAGGGTTCCCTTGCGACCGTCGATGCTCGCAAGCCTCCTTACACCAAGGCGTTTGTCGATGAGTACCGAACTCGAATGAAGGGGGACAAGGATCCAGAAGCTCAGTTTGCGTTCGCCAAGTACCTCATTGAGGCAGCCAAGAAGCTCGGAGAGGAAGTCAGTCAACAGGATCCAAAGAGTGGCCGAAAGTACCGAGACGTTCTTCTGGCCGAATCAGTCAAGCTTATCAAGAAGCTCGCAACGACATCGGATGAACCCCTCTCAGACGCCCAATTCTTCCTCGCCGATCTATACGGAACAGGTCAACTCGGTCTTCAGGGAGACCCCGAGAAAGCCTACCTCCTCTATCTGCAAGCGTCGAAGCAGAACCATCCAGCAGCAACGTACCGGACGGCCGTCTGCAACGAACTTGGCGCTGGAACTCGCAAGGAACCGAATCGAGCCGTTCTCTTCTTCCGCAAAGCGGCTTCGCTTGGTGATACGACGGCGATGTACAAGCTCGGCATGATCCTTCTCGAAGGGAAACTCGCTCAACCCCGAAACGCAAGAGAGGGAGTTCACTGGCTTCGTCGAGCTGCCGCTCAAGCGGATGAAGCCAACCCTCACGCTCTTCATGAACTAGGGATGCTTCACGAGAATCCACCAGCTTCCGCCGCTCAGTACATTCAACTCGATCAGAGTCTGAGTAAGGATCTCTTCACTCAATCGGCTCAGTTAGGATATGCTCCGAGTCAGCTCAAGTTGGGAACTTGCTACGAATACGGCAATCTGATGTGTCCCGTCGATCCGAGGAGGAGCATCGCATGGTACACCAAGGCGGCGGAGAAGGGGAACGCAGAGGCGGAGTTAGCGCTAAGCGGATGGTATCTGACGGGTAGTGGTGAGTGCTAGCTCTAAGGTTTCAAACCGTTGCTCAAGCTTGATCAATGGCGCTAACGATCGCATCCTCTTTCCTCATCTTGCTTGTTGCAGAGGGTGTCCTAAAGCAATCCGATTCCGAATCTTATCTCTGGGCTAGAAAGGCAGCCAACAAGGGTCTAGCGAAAGCCGAGTATGCCGTCGGTTGTACGTGCCTCCTTCTCTTCTCTTGTCCACTCCCTGGAGACTTTGTTCTGATGATATTATGTCGCATTTCTGACCTTGTAGACTACACTGAGCAAGGTATTGGATGCAACAACGATCTCGAGGCTGCCAAGCGGTGGTATATGCGAGCTGCTGGTTTGTACTCCTCTGACTCGTCTGCTTGAAGGATCCCGATCCGTCATGCTGATACGCTTCAACCCCTTTTTCACACACGAAACATAGCTCAAGAGAACAAACGAGCCATGCAACGTCTCACAGGTTCGATTCGTTCCCGCCTTTCCGTCCTGTTTCTCTTGTCTCATCATGCTGATAACCCGCTCCCTCGTTCCCCTCTCTTTCTCTTTACTTTATCGAACCCTCTTCATCTCGAAATCGAATCCAACAGAGCTCAAGAAACTTGGTACCAAAGGAGGTCGAAACGCTCGACCGACCCGAGAACAAGCAAAGAATGAATGCGTCGTCATGTAGATCAAGGGAGAGCTCATGTATATGCCATCGACTATCGACCTTCCTCTCTCAGCTTCGCTCACTTGCCGTACGAGCTCCCTCCGACGCTCTCAAATTGCTTCTCATCTCCACTTCGCTATCGTCTCCTTTCTCCTTTCTGTTGCTTTGGCCATTCACACATCATACATCTCGTTCCTTTCCTTCTTTCGCTTCAGCACGCTGGTCTCCTTTTCTATCTCTCCTCTTCCTTTTTCCTTTCCTCTCTCAGAACCCATCTTCCATCGCACACGCTTTACATCACACTCCCTTTCTCTTATTCGAATTCAATCTCGCCATTTGATTTTTCCTTCTTTCTTTTCCACAAAGCAACAAACGTTTGTTTCTCCTTCCACAAACGTACGCTCGTCATCGAGACAGACGCCTTCATCTTTTCAACATAGTCTCATGTTATCAGGCTAGCTTGTTATGGGGACGTCTCTTTTTCTCTATAGTATCGTATAATAATCCTCGATGATCGTCTCACTGCCGCGTTGGACGTACGACGAGACACCAGGTGCTCATGTGAGTACCTTTGAAGAAAGAACAAGACTCGTACTTGCGTCAGTCGGAGAAATTGCTGGCCAGCAAAGGTTCAAGGGTTACCGAGCGAGAGAAATGTACAACACTGTCCAACAAACCATTCAGTAAAACGGTTCATCAACCATCCTCCATCAAGACAGGCTTCATACAGAACCTCTTGCGCATTCACCAGTGGGGTTTCTGTTGAGCTTGGGAACAGTAGAGTATGGAGGTGCATGTGTTTGTCAAAGTGCGAATTGAGGAAGAAGAGAAGGAAAACAAAACACAGACGATAGTCAGCCGTCGTGGAGACGGTGGATGGGTGCAGGTCTGCAGCAGACAGGCAGAAAAAAAGGATTGACGAGTTTAGCCGGCATAGGAACAGGAAAACAAAAGGGAAAAAAGGGAAAAAAAGGGGGAAAAAAAGGGGGAAAAAAAGGGGAAAAAAAAGGTAAAAAGAGGGGGTAATCTCAGGGAGATTGGATGGAATAAATTGGGAGTACGGATCTGGCAATCATACAGAGATGCAACTAGTAAAAGGCGAGCAGCATTTATCAGGTAGACGAATGCCTCCGTACGAATCACCGCCAGGTATCAGCTCGGAAGGAGGTACAACGACCGAGGAACGACCAGAGCAGTCGTTGGCAAAAGCCCGACTGTCGAGGCGCGGTGTAATCTGTCTGTCTGTCTCTCTCTCTCTCTCTCTCTCCCTCCCTCTCTCTGACTAGATGATATAGTTGAGGAAGGACATACATGCACGAACGTACGGGTAGCCATCGCACATATCGACGATGGAGAGACACGGAACCATCACCGAAAAATACCACACGACCACCATCAAAGGATCCACTACAAACAGAACGACCACCAAGAAAAAGAAAAAAAAGAAAAAAACGACCACCGAAACGTATGTCAAAAAGAAAGGCCACCAAAAATGTTGCACCCAGGCCCACCTCGAAAGGTGGTCCTGGGCTTGGTAAAGATTAAGTGGTTGAAGCCGCCGAAGCGACCACATACTGGACCATGTCGCATGAGGTAGCAATCGAGTCGCCGTGCAATGAGGACACGGTCCAGCAGCCCCTCCGGTGTGTGACGCAGACGGAGCATCACAAGGTAAGTATGAAGGGAGCGCCCYCATCCGGCCTTGGTAGGAGACGCAACCTGTGTGGGCCTAGGGCGATCTGCGGCATCCTGCGGCATCCTGCGGCCTCTGTGGGCGATCTGCGGCATCCTGTCGCCTGTGTGGGCGATTGAGAGCGTTAACCGTCGCAGTCGACGCCATATCCCAATCGAACTGCAAGTCTGCTTCGATACGGTAGACAAAGAAAAGAACCTCGCCAACCCGATGCATCCAAGTCAAGATTGAGCACATCTTGGTTCTCCTTTCGTCTCCCTGCGTTGACAATTCAGGCGATCACATGACGATTTGTCTTTCGACTGTCAGACGCAAAACCGATGAACGAGTGAAGATACATTGTGATCGCTCAGGAAATCATTAAAATCGAACAACAACGAGATTCGGCCTTGTAGGGAACATTCACAGCACTGATCACAACCATAAACCGTCGCGAGGACGGGAAGAAATCCTTCGCCTAATACTTGAGGATGATGTAGAGAGCGTGAATAATTCCCTGTATGTGGATGAACGTTTGAGAGCAGAGGCGAACGTCGAGCCGAGTAGAGTGAAGGCGTGAAGAAAAATGAGGATAAAAGTCAGCACCAAGAAGAACGACTGTGATTTTGGTCGATCAGTGAGGGCTCTGCAAGATTTCAGACTAACGGGAATGTATCCAAGGACGGTAAGAAGGATGTTCTTGAGCACGCAACGGGAGAACATGATATTAGCAAACGTGCACCATACCAACAACAGTCGAACAACGTCGCGATGCAGAGATCAGAGAAGGTCGTGTATACTCACGATGAAGAAGTCAGCACCGCAGCCTCGCTCAAGGAAGACACCTGCGTGAGTTGAAGCAAGAGGAAACCATCCGAGTCAGCCTCCAGGGACTTTGATGCAGAGTCCCCCCGATCTATTGGCATCGCGGTCCATTTCGATCAAGTGACTCCAGGAAATTGATCCCAGATGTTTGTGGTGATAGAGTGTTCGTAAACGTGCGGCAAGGACCAAAGCTGCCTCGCTCTTGGTCCAGAACGCGTCTGATTATCCTGACATAACGGTTCCGTTCTGGAGGCGCCGCACCAGACACTTGACTCAACTCCTCGACCTCTGAGACGTCATGATGCTCGTCTGTGAGCGATGAAGATTCTTTCAGCGAAACTCACCAAGAGGAGGGAGGAGGATAGCAAGGATGATCTCTGTGAGGAGAGAAAAGACAATCAGTCAGCTTGTATGAGAGATATTTCGATAAAAGAGCGATGGTACTGACTGAGAACGTCGGATCCGGTAGCAGGCATGGTGATAGAAGCTTTGAGGTGGGTAGGGTGGGGTGAGTGGTTGGTTTGAGTCTGTAAGTCGGCGAGAGATCAGAACCACAGAATGTATGGGTCAGACGCGCTGGGAAAGATGCTTGGGGTGATACGGATGCTGCACGTCTGAAGTGGGTCTGAATGGGAAGACGAGGGAAAGGATTGAACGAACGAGGACAGAGCTTTGATGTTGGTTGAGGGGACGACGGGGACAAACGCGGGAGAGGAGAGTTTGTCGAGGAGCGAGTAGATGACGATTGACCCACGATGACGTATCGCCTCAACATCTCCCTCACCTCCTCTTTGCCACAGAACCTGGATGAGATGGTGGTGAATGTCTCCGATGAGATGTCCTGGACTCGTAAAGGCTTCTTATCTGCTCGACCACATAGATGGCTGAGATGGTCTCCTCGAGCGTCCGGATCTGTCGGTCTCAGTCATTCTCAACGCAGACCACGACAGATGCTTCAATGTGACTGAAATGAAATGAGATGGTGTACAGTAGGACATGTGATTCACAACGGGCCAGGAACCGAGATGCTAGCTACAAGCGGCGAAACGGCATGGTAGGTACATGAAGGGGAAATGACAGAAGCGAGAAATGCAGGTCGTCCAGCGGACTCAGTGATCCTTTTTGTAGTCCTTCTCCTACAGATGAATCGCAATGGGCCGGATATCAGCGGTAGAGCCAGATGACAGAAGACAGGGTGATGTAGAATAGAGAGATGAGACTAACCTCATCTTTTGTTTCGATGCATTCATACTTCTCGTAATCGAACTCGCAACCTTTATCGCACTGGGGAGATGTAGATGGGATCGATTGGATTCAATTGATTCCAACATCACATTGCCAGGAGCAGGAACGACATGGAGAAGAAAGGAGCAGAATGAAACTAACCTTGGGGATCTCTTTGCAGCATCCGTCCTTCTTGTAGTAGCCCTTGAAGCACTGGAGATAAAAGCAGTGATGAGCTATCAATATCTTATCACCAGTGAGTGATAAACGAGCGTAGTAGATCAGAACAAACGTACCTCAAAGTCGCACTTGTTGCCGTAGCAGATGGGGAAACCGTTGTCGGGCACCTTGCAGATTTCCTTGATGAAGAGCTCAAATTCGTCGTCCTAGGTAAATTAAGAGAGGTTTCAAGCAGTAGGATGTAGATGAGAACGCAAAATGACAAGTCAGGTCAGATGTGAGGACCCATATTGGCGAAAGGAATCAATGACGACTCGATGACTCACGACTTTCTTGCACTTCTTGTCGTCTCCATAGTCGTAGCCCCGGGAGTGGACGTCCTTGTATTCATCTTTGTGTTCCTTCCAGTCTGCGGTGATGGAGGAAAAGGATGGGGGAGGAGGCGAAGATTGGGTAGCAGGCGGGATGAGAGATGAGAATACGCGGATGGAAAAGGAAAGACGAAAGGAACGACGAAAGAAGATAGAGAGATGAAGAAAGAACAGTCAGCCAAGTACTGCAAGGCCATCCAAAATTCAAACGGATCACCAAAAGTCGATCAAGTCGACGACTCACCAACAGGAACGACATCGCTCACACAGAGGCAAGCCTTGTACTCGAGCTTGTAGTCCTTGCCAAACTCGACGAGGGCACAAGTCTGACCTTTGTAGTAGTCGTAGTTGTCGATGTCGACGTTCTCACCAACCTTGATCTTGACGTTGACGTCGGCTACCTCCTTGCCGTTCTCGTCGTACTTTTTGTCGTCTCCAGCGAGAGCGGTGCTGGCGAGGAGGAAGAAGGGAATGAGGTTAAGGAGGAACTGCATGTTGATTTCGAGAGCTGGTTTTGTGAGAGGAAGTGAAGAAGTGAAAGATGAGATGAGGAAAGTGGTTGATGAGAAGAAGCAGAAGCGTGTGGCGAAGCCCTTTTATCGATTTTCAGCATGTATCCGAGTTTGAGAAGGATTGGCGATGCCCAGAGAGGAGATGTCACCCGTAGCACCGAGGACGGTCATCCATCGAGCCTAGGGACCAGTGGTGAGTATCAACCAGAGGACGCATCGAGAGCACTAGTTTACATCGCCAAAGGGAGGCGACTTGGGAACTCAGGTCGAAACAACATAGCAAACAGCCGAAAATATCTCTTCTAGGTCAGCTTAACGACGAAACAATCTGAAGTCCTGTATGCATAGGGATTGAGAACCCATCAAATGAGAGATCAGCCGGGGAGCGGTCACTGCACGCCAAGCTCCCACGCGATATGTTCATGGGAGCTAGAAAGAACCGAGAACAGGTAGCACGAGGCGACGGGAAGTCACTGTGCTTGAGTTGGGGCTAACGTGAAAGGTTGAAAACCAGGTGACTGACTAACCTGGGTCCATCAATCTCACTAGAGCCATCACGACGACGTCGAGTGCCCTTTTGTGTCAAGTCAGACTTTCTGCACATGATGGCCATGTCTGCACATGCCAGCCAAGTGGGAAAGAACAGTATCGCAAGAAGCAGGAACAGCTGAGAGATGGACGGTGAGGTTGAGATCGAAAGAGATCGGCTCGTGCCAGACACTTTTCAACTCAGATATTCGGACTAAGGATCAAGACAGATTGAAACGAGACATCTTAAGTAGGCGATCATAGTGAAAACAAGATCAACCAACATGTATATCTTGTCTACGGGATTTTATGCCTTCGAATCAACATCTTCTCCCCACTCAAAGTCTCGCACTCTTCATCTTCCCAGCTACCTTCTCTCCTCCTTGGTTCCTCTCCGGTATGTCGTTGACCAATACATACCTGTATCTCGGATCTCCTTTCAAGACTCCCTCAACGGCTCTACCAGCCTGGCTCATGGGAATCTTTTCGATCCAAGGTGTGATTGACTTCCTCGCTGCGAGCTCGAGCATATCGTTGGCCTCCTTCTTGGAACCAAGGAGAGAGGAGCCGAGGAGACAGCCGTTTGAGAGGAGCGCAAAGGCGGTGATTGGGGGAAGAGCTCCACCAGAGGAGATACCGACGCTGTGGATGTAAAGATCGAGACGACAACATGAATGATTCAGAGGCATCAAAAGCCGGGATTAGTATAGACTCGTCATCAAAACAGAGGTGGGATAACGAAAATGGAATATGACGTGCAACGTAAAGAAGGGTTGAGGATGACAAAACGCCCGACGTACGTGATGAGTTTGGCGTTGACCTTGAGACAAGCAAAGAGCTTCTCGAGTGGGAGACCTGAATGAATGGTCGAGGGTGAACGATTCGTGACGAGAAAGAAGATATAACGAGATGAGATTAGCTCATCACGACCGTCCGATACTTTACCTGTTCCTCTTAGTTTTTCTAAAAAGGTACGCGGCTCGAACTCACCCTCGACGGAATCGACGGTCGACAAGATGAAGTCGAGCTCAAAGGCATGCTTCTTCTCGAAATCGTTACCACCGCCGGTGATGATGATATGCTGATCGTCCTTGACACCCATCTTGAGGATGTCCTCTCGCTTACGTTCGGAATGGGAGAACGCAAAAACTTCTGCTCCAAGAGCAGCGGCGAATTGAAGAGCGATATGACCAAGACCTAAACGTGGACGATAAAGGAAGAAGAGAAGAAGAAGACTGATCGATGAGACGGTGGATCCTTCCCTGCGACGTGGTTGATAGAAGGTTGGTTTTGTGTTCGCGACGAACCTCCGATGCCAACAATTCCAACCTTGGAACCCGGACCGACATTGTTCCGGACCAAGGGCGAGTATACGGTCAGACCAGCACACTGTCGTGTGGTGTTTGTTTGACGACGGTGAGAGGTAAAAGAGTGTACAGCAGATGTCAGATCTGCCTTGGAGAGCTCAACGTTAGGCGTCATCGATCCCTCGTTTGACGAAGAACAGACAAACCATCAGGGGAGCTGCGACGGCAGGATCCAGGGTCTCCGGAATCTTGAAGACGAATCGATCAGAGACCCTGATAGAGTCTGCGTAGCAGCCTTGAGCAAGGTCTCCGTTTGGGTAACGAGCGTTGTATGTGAAGACCTGTGAGGATTGTGAGAATTGTCGGAGCATGGAGAGGGCGAAGGGAAGGCATTCCTTCAGTCGGATGGAGTAGTTTTACAGCAGCGGGTCTCGTGCTCGGACTCACCTTCTTGGCACAGTACTGCTCATCATCAGACTTACACATGGTACATTCGTTGCAGGAGCAGACAAGAGCTGGTGCGGAAGAAGATGGTGGAGAGTCAGACGAAGATATGAAACCAGAGTCAGCGTTAGCTGACGAGTCCAGACCTTGTTCGAAGCACGGAGTGAAGTGTAAAAAAAAAAGAGACCGACGTATACGATGAAGGATGGGAGTAAGGAGTCATCACTTACCTCCAACTCCTACAAGCTAGATAGTACGATACATCGTTCATTCGAAACGGAACGATCAAATGGCGAACCAAACATAGAAAAGGATCGTTCAAGGTCAGCCAGACTGGTCTAGTAAGATCCCTAAATCCAATCAGCTTGAAATCGAAAGCATAAGTAGGAGCGAGCCAAGAAGGGATGACCGATCAAGATCAGACGTCCTTCGCGGGTGATGAGAAGGGCTTACGTCTCCGACGCTGAACTCAGTGACGTCCTCTCCAACTCGGGTGACGTATCCGACTCCCTCATGTCCAGTGACGCAAGGAAGGATAGGCTGGAAGGGAAGAAAACAGGTTAGAAGGTCAGATTGTTGAGACTGGGCCTGGCTTATCTTGCTTCGACTAGGAGGGATACTAATTTACCTTGCCCCCTGAGTGATACAAGTACGGTATCGAACAATCCAGCGACGATAACGGAGTGCCGAGAGGGCAGGAGCGCGGGAGTTGAAGGTTAAAGAGACAGGTAGAAGGAGAGTCAGCGTTCCTAAATCTTTGACGTCGATCTTGAATGGTATCCGAACGACACAAAGATCAACGTCTACATCTTTCTCCATTAAAACCCTCAACAAGAGGAAAAGAGAAGGAAGAAGTTTGATTTGGTTTGGTTCCGAATCCTCCGGCTTTTCATCTTCCGAATAACCGATGAAGATTCGCCTCGAGGCTTGCTCTGTCTGACTTCCAGAGGACGGATTACGTAGACATAATACTCGCATGATGACTTGAGAGTGACTACTTACAGCCTCCGGTGATGGTATGGACGTCTCTGAGGGAGAAAGACGGGCAAGAGTAGGAATGGTACGGGAGTCAGCCAGGATGTGTCGTGGAAGATGTGCACCCTGGATATGCGGAAGTTGGTGATGGTAGGAACTAATAGCATCGTCGGTCATGACTTGAATCCTATGGACGTGTGCCGACCCAGCAAGATCTTACATCCCTCTCAGCCTCGAAAGAAGCTAGCTTTCGCAACGGTCTTGGCCTCGCTTGCCCTTCTCATCAACGTCACATCCCAGCCCAGATCACCCCTGCTGACTCTACCCGAGCGATCATAAGGGAGGACTGCACTCACGAGCCGCAAACTCCACAGAACTTGATCTTGACATCAACGTCGTCCCTTGCCCTCGTCTTGAGTGGGTATTCAATGAGCTTGAATTCGGTTGGCTTCGATGTATCATGGATGGCGTACCCCCGTGCTAGAGTGTCGGCCGAGGATGAGGTGGGGGTCGACATGTCGAATGTAGCTGTGGTGAAGGATTGGAGCAAGAGAGAATGCAGAGAGGGAATCGATTCGACGAGCTTTTTTTTCTCGTCTTGGGCTGACCGACGATGTGTTGGGTAACCTCTTCGGGCATGATATCCAGCTCAAAGCCGGATGTCATTGGCAGAATGCTTTGCGAACTCCGTTTTCATCGGGTCAGGGATCAAGATAGGGGGGTGATTCCGAGTGAACGTCAGCCGCGTTGTCAGATCTCTCCGCGAAAAGAACGTTGCTCGATCCATCTCTTCACTATTCGTTTGTCGGGACCACTTATCGATGTGTCGAATTTAAGATTTCGTCGTGAGCTACGACTTGTGTCAACATTCGATAGCCGAAAGGAAGGGAAGGGGTCGAGCGACAAACCAGATCTAAGCCAAATCCAAACCGGGGATGGCTTTGCTTTGCTTTGCTTTGCTTTGCTTTGCTCTTTGTCCCCAGCGCTCACCCCTCATCAGCGACGACCCTCTTCAAGTTCAATTCGACCAAACCCTTGCCACACTACCATCAGCAAGAACGATATCACCATAGACGGCCAACTCAGGTCCAGCTCAACAAGGGCAAGATCTCGGTGTGCCAATCGGGATTGCCTGTCTGACATTTCAATCACTTTTCATCATCCTCCCCCAACTGAAACTCTTCTTGACATGCTCGAATCAGACGGCGTCTCCTTGTACGAGTGCGAATAGCGTCGACCATCCACAATCGCGTCCTCGCCT
The DNA here is from genome assembly GCA_039545415.1 of Udeniomyces megalosporus. Classification (NCBI taxonomy): domain Eukaryota; kingdom Fungi; phylum Basidiomycota; class Tremellomycetes; order Cystofilobasidiales; family Mrakiaceae; genus Udeniomyces; species Udeniomyces megalosporus. The sequence goes on along the minus strand of BCKM01000019.1, from coordinate 330,310 downwards.
TCGCGTCCGCAGCAGATCCAGTGGTCCCAGAATCACGTTCCTCGCCGCTTCCTCCTTCTCCTCCAACCTCGACCTTCCCGTCTTCCCTCGATCTTCATCACTCCCTCTACCGCTCCCTCGCTCAAGCCTTACCCACTCATCTACTCAACACTCCCATCAGCACCCTCATACCCTTCACATACCCCCTCAGCTTCACCATCATGTCCTAATCCCAAGCCACCAGCAGCGATGATATCCAGATGGCCCCTCCAACCGGGGTGGAAGATATCACCGCCGAAACTGAGCAGATGGCGAGAGACTGGAACTCGAGTGGGAGTCTCCTTCCCATCATCCAGAAGGCTCGAGAGCTCAGGGAAGAGAAGGTCTTGGTGAGTACATCCGTTTGACTGTGACTGAACCAACCTCTGTCGTGCGAAGCTTCGACCATCTCTCCGATTCGGCCGACCTGAACTCTGCTGTGTCACCTTCCACTCTGTCCATCAATCAGGCGATGATCTCGGTGAAGGAGGACGAGGAAGGCTCCATCGAACCAGAGGAGAGGGATCGATTGGAGGACAACTATAAGGCCCAGACGAATCTGGAGCTCTTCACCAGCCTGACGACCATGGACAAGGTCGCCTTGCTTGGAGCCTCGATGTCCTCGCTCCCCGCCGTCGCCACGAAGAAGCAGACTGGCTTAAGGAGCGGACAGGAGGTGAGTCTATCTGCTGCTCTGGTTCGACCACCGACCGCGATGCTGACATATTCACACAGACGGCGATCCGGGACGCTTGCAAGAGCGTCGTGCGGTCCTTGTCCTGTGAGGATCGAGTAGATCCTTGAAAATTCAACCGATCGGTCATTGTATGCATTTGTCGACTGTTTGTTGTCCGATTCCACCATGAAGCTTGTTGTATGGCATTCACTTGGTGCATCGCGACGGTATGATGAGGAAAGACGGTGACTTCGTACTCGAGTCGAGTGAGCTTGGCGAGAAGAGAGCATCGTTCTCGCTCGTCCGTAGCAGCAGTCGCGTCGTCGAGAGCGGCGAGCAGAATGTCGCGAGTGGAAGTATACTCTTCGGAGCAGATTTGTCCAGATCGAGAGGGAGTAAGGTAGAAGGGGACCTCGGAGTTATAGCGGAGCAATAGCTCTCGTAGTCTGGGTACGGCAGTGAAAGCGGAGGCGAGTCCTAGATTGGTCAAGTTCTATAACATAAGATGCATCAGTTGTGTATTCAGCAAACACCGAGACGAAGACTCCGTCAGACTCACTGATGATCTGAAACAATCTAAGTTCAAGGATTCCAGGCCAGGGAACGAGCGACAGAGCGCGGCGACATGCTGAATAGTGAGCTCGACGGGGAGGTAGCTGTCTTGACCCAAGTTCATATATGTTCCATAAAAATCGAAGCCGATCAACTGACGCGACTGTTTCTCGCCTGCAGGCAGAGTGAAGGTCAAAGCTATCTTGTTGTACTTGACCTCTTGCCAAAGACTCATTTCAGCCTGACCGAGAGCCTCGAATCCTGACACAAGCCGGAGTCCTGCGAGAGGTAGGTGTCTTGCGTACGATAGATCCTCCCAGCACTCGCTCTCAAGCTCGAGGGTCTTGAGAGTCGGAAAGTTGGAGAGCAGGAGAGAGTACCAGACCCCATCGTCGGTGGTGAATTCGGACGGGGCACGCGCGGTCCGGGTGAGCACGATTCGTTCAAGGTAAGGAAAGCTGACCGACAGAAGCGAAGAAGGGAGGTCGACAGGAGTTGGGTCATCCTCAAACGCGATACAGAGGTCTGAGATCTTGATGTGACAGGAGTGAGCGAATTGGCTCAGATAATCGATGGAAGATTGTGGACGGTCGTCGCCAAATAGGATGTCATCGGCGATGATCTGGACGATAGGCGCCTCGATGAGATGTTGCCGCTCTCGGGAGAGACCAGCGAGAAACGCAAAATCGAGGTTCCGCCAGTCTTGTCGCCGGAGCATAGATAGCGTGGGATGTTCGAGGATCGATAAGAAGTTCGAGAGTGTGAGGGGAGCATCGACGCGACATAAATGAAGACGTTCTAATGAGCGAAGCAGATCGACGATGCGGGTGAGATTAGCTCCTGCTGTCGGATTCTTCCTCGGAGGGCACGAGATCGACAAGGCCCTTATGAAGTGAATGCGAGAAGTAGCATTAGCTGACAGGTGTTAGGTAAGTCTCACCAGCCGCAGAGATAGTCGGGTACCTACTTGATGAAGGGTGCAATCCGAGATAAAGCAAGGCGACTGAGACCCGTCCTCTTCAGGTCGCCGTAGGGGATGCGTCCATCGATGCGGTGAAACGCGATAGGCGTAAAAATCTGGTACATCGATCGATTGAAAGGATTAGTGTCGGTTCAGATGTCAAGATTCTCAAGCAGGAAGGCAGGCTACATGCATCGAAGAGGAGACGAGAGAGATGGCAAGAGGCACGGACCTCGTTCATCCTCCGACTGACCAGCCTCATTCGTCGGACATCCTTCGGCCTGAGGAACTCAGAGATGGCGAGTATCGTCTCGGTCGGTAAGCTAGGAGCCAATTGGAAGTTGTCCGAGGGGAAGGGATGGTAGAGCCTTCGACGAAGATCGTCCTGCTTGAGGCATTTGCGAGGGGGTTTCCATTTGGAGGGTCGGCGGCGGGGTGCTTGAGAGTTTATATCATCAACGGGCGTAATCATTCATCAAGAATGGTTTGGTGAGATGCCATAACGGAAGAGATCGATGTGGCGAGTTGAAAGAAGGTGGCGAGGATTGATGGTGAGAGAACGCGCAATCGCAGTCGGGGAGGACTCGAAACCAGAAAGTGTTCTCGACGATAGAGCGCCAGTCAAAACGCTGTTCTCATTATCAGCATCGATGGGAGAAGCTGGGGGATGAAGTGATAGATGGTAGCACGAGGGAAATGGTGTGCGAAAGAGGAATGCACGGCGTCGCCAAACAGAATTTGTCTGAGAAGACCTGTCATGAAGTGATCCACTTCCTCTTCGACGCATCGTGGATGACAGATATTCCTTCCTCTCACTCATCCTAGACTACTTCAGTGTACTGGAGTCATAAGTGAGCCAAGAAAGGGAGTCGATGTCGAGGATAAAGACGAGATGGTGCAGACTTGGCTCGAGGTCTCGTCAGCGCCACGCAATGCTCGTCCATACAGCTCGCGTCATCATGTCTAGTCTGGTAAAAGGTAAACATCATCTGGATATTTAGAAAAAGGCATTCTATGAGGAAAGGGAGGTGTAAAGAGAGGAACAAGTGAAGGAGGGGGAAGAAGAGAAGAGATAGAGCAGGAAGGAGAAAGAGGGATACATGTTGGTGGCGGTCAAAACTTGCAAAAACATTCTTGTTTCAAAACGGAATCGAGAGATAGAGATGCGGTAGGAACTAGGTGCATTCCGAACGAATTAGGGCCAAAGAGGCTCGTTTAGAGGCCCTCGAAGAGGGATTGAGGAGTGAGTTCCTGGGTGGCGATCTTGTGTACCTTTTCGAACAATGGGTAACCATCCGTTCGTCCTCTGGCCTCGAGGAAGGTATATATCTCCTCCGCCGTAGCCACACCTTGAAGTACTTGTCCTGCCACTACGAGAGGATAGCAGAAAGCAGGAGGATCAGCAAAGGAAAAGGAGAAGAGAAAGGAGAAGCAAAAGAGAAGGTACTCACAAAGTTCTTCCTGAAGGACCTCGAACGACTTGCCAGTCTTAACGAATGCCTCGGCGCACTTTCGGTTTCGACCACCGACTGTAGAGGGAAAGGTTGACGAAGGAAGGAACGGGGGGGAGGGGAAGGAAGGAACGGGGGGGAGGGGAAGGAAGGAAGAGGAAAGGGGCAAGTCAGCACGGGCATCTCCGACAATCGATTCTCCACCTTTTCCTGACAATGAGATTGAAAACGTACAAGAGGTAGTGATGAGATCAGCAACACCAGCCGAGTGGTGCGAGAAGGTCTCGGCGGAAGCGTCGGGGAAGAACTCGAGAGTGAAGCTCGACATTTCCAGGAGACCGATTCGAAGGATGGCAGCTAGAGGACAATAAGGATAGGTCAGCAGGCTGAGCAAACCATCCTTGCATGATGCGCACGACTCACCCTTGGTGTTACCACCCATGCCCAAACCGTCGACGAATCCAGCGGCCATGGCGACGATGTTCTTCAAGGCTCCCGAAAGGGAGACTCCCGAGACATCCTCGACGCAGTGAACTCGGAACATGGGGGTCTCGAAGACGGCGTGCCAAGCGGCGGCGGACTCGGCGTCGGGGGTACCGATGGTGGTCTCGCAGAATTGAGAGTTGGCGACCTCGAGGGCGATGTTGGCTCCACCTGGAACGAGTGAAGAGGAAGGAAATGGAGCAGACGTTTAGTTTGTTCGTTGTTGCGAGCGTGTTGGGGAGTGACAGATGTTGACGAAAGTGGGTCCCAGAGTGGGTTAGGCGGAGAGGAGGGATAGAAGACTCACCAAGAGCAGAGCAAGAAAGACCAAGCTTCTCCTCAATCAACCAGGGGTAAGTGAAAATGTCGGCTCCGTTGACCTCAATACCTTTGATAGCAGAGAGGGCCTTGGCGTTGGGGAGAAGGACTCCGGGCTTGGAGAGCTCAGCGATAACCTAGATAGCAAAGGCACCAGCGGAAAGAGAGGCAGAAGTGGGTAAGCAAACAAGTCGCTTCTTCTCCTCGGACGCAACCGTTGCTTTTACTCACGGGAGGGAGGAACTGATGAGGAACACAGAAGACGATGAGGGTAGCGTCCTTGACGACGTCGACGAGGTTGGGGACAGCGACGAGGTTCTCGGGAAGGTCGACGTCGGGGAGGTATCGGTGGTTCTCGTGCTCCTTGTTCATGATCTCAGTGAGGAGACCCTTTCCAGGAATCTACGAAGGAACAGAAGGAGGCGAGGCAGATGGCAAAGGAGATTACGTCAGATAGTCTCGTCGGGCGGTAAAAAAGAGACTAGAAGACGACGAGTACGATGGTGCACTTCTGCTGCTCGATGCGCGGGGTAGAAGGGGTATGTACTGACCTCTCTCTCTCGGACCCACATGTTGACCTGCTTGACAAAGCCCTCCTTGGAGGCAGCGTTGATGGCAGCAAGTCGAGCAAGGGCGGTTCCCCAGGATCCGGATCCGATGACGGCGATTCGATCAATGACACCAGCGGGTCGCTGAGGGACGAGAGCGAGTGACGGAGAGAAGGCGGAAGAGGTCAGCTTGAGAGAGTAGGAGTGTGAAAGCGTGAAAAGGAGGGAGAGATAGCGAGAGATGAAGGGGGCCGTTCTGTCTTCCTTCCATCTCAGATCCCGCAACCCCCTCGTGACGCCGGCAGATGTAGGGGAGGATGAGAATGGCCATCAGACAGATGCGATGTAAGTTGACTCACAGGGATGGGAGGGGTGCTCATGCCAGGCATGTTAGGGGTGTTGGCACCACTCATGCTGAGGGCCTCCATTCTGGGCATGTTGGTGCTGGAGCCTCGTCTGCTACCAGGAGCGGAGTTGGATCCAACGGAAGATCCTCGCCTAGCCTTCTTGGGAGGGAACTCGGTGTGCTCGTTCAACGAGGTAATCGACTGGAGACCCGAGAGAGCGTTGGGCTGAGCTCGAAGCATGGGCGAAGGGGGTCGGGAAGAGTTTGGGGTAGTGAGAGGGGATGGGAAAGTGGAGAGGGTGAAGCCCTGGTTGGGCTTCTCTCCGGTAGAGACCTTGCTGGGACCAGAGGACTCAGTGTCGTTGATGGGAAGGCCATCGCTGGTGTTGGTGGGAGGGGAAACCTTGGTGGCTTCGTCGGGCTTGGAGTCGGCAGAAGACATTTGAGGGAAGAGATATGCAGATAGAAGGTACTAGGGAAACAGTGGGGCGTGTAGCGAGTGGATAGCTGGAGTTGAGCTGGCAGATGGTGGAGGAGAGGGAGAGTAAAAGGGAGGGCAGAAATGGCGGGGGAGCTTTTTTCCTCCAAATCGAGCAGACGTCATATTCAGCCTCTTCCTGTGCCCCTTTGCATCACACCTGAGATGACTGTGAACTAAGTTATATACATGCCATCTCACCATGTATCCGCGCCACCCCATATATCATATCGGTTCACCCTTTGTACGAGAGAAAATCTGGAAAGAAACCCATTTCGCCGTCAAAATACCGGGAGGACGGACCTTTTCTTTCTTCTTTTCGCCTTCTTTCCAGGAGGATTCCTCTCTGGCACCCCCTATATCATCATGATGCATCTTGGTCTGTCTTCATCACACTCAACGCTTGCCATATCATACTTGCTATCGTCTCTTCGTTGCCATCTTAAGTGACGACGTACGTACTGCACCCCAAGGTTGATCGAATCTTCTTCCCCGGCCGGTCCTCGTTTTCCCCTCACTCCCTCTCAAAAGATCGGCCGTGCCCCGCGTTTCACTCGCCCAAGAAATTCAAGCCCTTTCGACAAAAGGGGACGGCGAGGAAGAAAATTCAGATCAGAGTGTTTGCAGACATGGTCAGGAGGATAATTGCTAGTAATCATGGTGTAGTAGTCGGTGATATATGATTCAAGGGGATCTCAACATTTTGATCGAGCTTGCGGATGTGATGACATCAGTCAAGAAGTTGCTTTCGTGCAAGTTTTTGCTAAGATACGAGAGCGGTTAGATGTCAGTCTAACGGTTGGACGAGGATTGATGAATTGCTCATGTGAGCCCCTATGAAGCAGACTTTGTTCTCTTGATTAGGGTCTTGCTCTTTCGGTTGGAAGTGTCAGCGGACTCGGCGAATGACGCTCTCGGCATTGAGCGGGCAGCGATCTTGAGGGAAGAGGGGCAATAACGGGGGGCGGGGAGAGGAGGAGGAAGAATTCAATTCGCCCAGAATCCGTTCTCTCGGCCAAAAAACGTCAGACCCTTCCTTCTCTTGAAAACTATCGAACCTCCGCTCCTCATCCACCAACTTCCACCCACCCACTCACCCATCAACCCATAACTCGTCTCGTCTCTTCTCTCAACATGTCTTCTGAAACCGTCGTCATCTCCCCTGATGCTGTTAGTCTTATCTCCTCCCACCTCCCTCTCGCCCAGGGCACCCTGTCCTTGCACCATCTCTTCCTTCTCTCCCGCCCCTCCTCTCTACGTTACCCGTCTTGTTGTCATCTCTCCTATCCCTCCCCTCCATCCCTACTTGATATCACCCTTGATGCCATTCAAGCCATCTAGTCCTCATATGCGTCATCGCTTCTGCCCTCATCCTACCGCCTGCACCCCTTTTCTTTCGCTTTGTTCCCCTTCTGCTTCGCCCCACAGACCTATGTCTCCCATCATACCCCGCCTCCTCCTTGTCATCTGCTCAATCACTGACATCGTTCTGCTTCTCCTTTCTCAGATCCTCTTCGACATGGATGGTACCCTCATCGACTCTTCCCCCGCTGTCGTCGTCGCTTGGGAGACCATGAAGGCCACCTACGACTTCCTCGACCTTCCTCACATCCTTCGATCTGCTCACGGTTACCGAACCGTTGACGCCCTTCGAAAGTGGTGCCTCATCGAGGACCCCGAGCTCCTCGCCAAGGAGGTCGTCCGATTCGAGGAGGCCATCCTCGCCGCTGCTAAGGAGCGATCCGACGGTGGTGAGGACGGTATCGTCGCTCTTCCAGGAGTCAAGGCTCTCGTCAAGCAGATTGGAGAGGGTGCCGAGCAGAGGAACGGTGCTGAGGGTTGGGCTATCTGCACTTCCTGTAAGTCTGTCTTCATCTCAATGAGATGACGCTAGAGAACGTGCCACCGCTAGCTGCGATTTTGTCTGCGTGTTTTCTCGCATCTGTCGCTTCTCTACAACATATGCTATCCTTGACGGCGACGACACAATCTTGTCACTCGCTGCTTTGCGGTTGGCTTTTCTTTGCCCCTAACCATCTCGCGCTTGGACCTCGCTTGGATCTCGTTGTTGCAACCTTGACCCGTTCCTCTACTGGTTCTATTGCGAACCATCCATGTGTTTCCTACACAATCGACCTCCTCTCGAGACATCCCTCCCTTCACGCGGATCTCACACCCTTGTCCTCTCCGAGAACTCGTTTGGCTGACACAACCTTATCATCTTCCTCTTCCTTCCTTCAGCCACCTTCTTCTACGCTTCTCAGGCCATCCCTACCGCCGGTCTTCCTACTCCCAAGATCTTCGTTACCGCCGAGTCCGTCACCAAGGGAAAGCCCGCCCCCGACCCTTACCTTCTCGGTGCCGAGAAGTCCAACACCACTGCCGACAAGTGTAAGTTTAAGAACACTACCCGTACCTGCGTCTCCTGCGTGACCGACCTGAACTAACAACACTCGATTGCGTGTTGTGTGCACTGCAGGCGTTGTCGTTGAGGACGCCCCTACTGGTATCCGATCCGGAAAGGCCGCCGGCGCTATCGTCCTCGCCACCTGCACCTCGCACACTCGAGAGTCGCTCGAGGCTGAGAAGCCCGACTTCCTCGTCGAGGACCTCTCCCAGTAGGTTTCAACCTTCTCTGTCGATGCTCACTTACCCGAGTAACAAAAGCTAACCCGTCTCATTTCCCTTTGCTTTCTCTCTTTTGCAGCGTCTCCGTCAAGTGGGTCGACGGAGCCATGCACCTCTCCATCACTCAGCCCGCCGACCGAGCTACCCCTTCTCCTACCCCTCTCGCTACCCCATCGGTCTCCCGACGAAACTCGGCCGTCGACCTCAAGGGTGCTTACCGAGGAATGTCGGGCTACTAGACTCCTTGCTTCTCTCTTGCTTTGGTGGAACAAACGATCCTTTGTCACTCGCTTTGTCTGCTCTCGTCAACCTTTCTCTCTCTTCGCTTTGCCTTGACCCTCTTGGCCTCATTTAGAACCTCCTCTGATTTGTGGAAATCAACTGTATCACAATGGAATTGAAACCCGTATACGAAATAAGTACTTCCTCGACCATCAAGACTTTCTTGACCAGGAAGAGAGATCTGACCTCGGCTAACAGCTCGAGGCTCGTCACTTCAGGTTGATCAACTTGAGTTTTGAGTTTCTCTGAGATCGCTCCTTCCGAAGTGAGGGCCAGCAGGTAGAAGGACAATCTGACCACCTTGTTGTACCTGGTGTGAGCAGCATAACAGAGAAGAGCAATATCATGCAGAAGGGTGCGTAAGTGTGGATGAGTTGGTGTTTTTAGTCAGACGACATATGATTTGAATCGTGGATGGAAAGAGGTGAGTTACGTGTGCGCGTTCGTGTGACTATTGTCGAATGGATGTATGTCGAAGATAGGGGGGGGGGG
>BCKM01000019.1:286123-320942 GCA_039545415.1 Udeniomyces megalosporus | reverse complement strand
CCCCCCCCCCCCCCCCAACCCCGCTTCGTTTCTGATCCATCGCATCAAACTTCCAAATCTATCCATCAACATTTCCCCTCTCTCCAATCATCTTGACCTAAATCCTCTGTTCAATCTCCCCTACTAGTCCAAGCTTTGCCAGTATCGGAACTCGAGTATCTCATCCCGGTGGTGTCGATCCCACTCTTTTCGTAAGCGATAAGCTCCGCTCGAGTTTTTGCTTCGTTGACTCGACGGGTATTGAAATATTCAACCTGAAGGATAGTTTTTATTGAAAGAAAGAAAGAAGAAGAAAGCCTAAGATTAGTGGGATGATCGTCGATACCAGTCGTACGATGGGTTCTGGAAGGCAAGAAATCAAGAGAATGCAAGAAAGGAGGGAAGGACGAAAATCGGTATTAGGGGGGGGGGGGGGAAGAGGGGAAGCTATCCAACTCTTCACCCTCATGGTTTTGTGGAGCTGGATGATAGTCTGAGTTGGATTTTTTTGTTGTGTTTTTGAAGCTCTGAGATGAAGCCCTATAGTTCATCTTGCCTTATTCGACTCGTGCCAGGGGTTAGAACCGAATGTGGCGATCGAATCCTTTGACCCAACCTCTCATCCCAAGTCGGAGATTCCAAACTCTGTGTCCCAGTCCCAAAAGACTGGTCAAGAGGTTTCGATAAGGAAAAGACTAACCCAAGATCTAGCACAGTTCCTATCATAATCGAGCATCTCTTTGGCACATTGAGAGACGGCTTCCTTGCCTGGTTCAACGACGTTGACCGAATCGAGACAATCAAAGTATCGATCTCTTGCGCCCCAGCAGATCTTGCGTTCTGATCTCCCTGGGGCGGGTGGAGCATCCTGTTTGACCATGGTTATTTGAAGTTTGTTGGGGTTTAGGTGAAGGAAAGTGGAGGTCGGTGAAGTGGAGAGAGAGAGAGAGTCACTTGAACCTTTCCTTCACCGAACCATCATCAGACGTCCCCACCTGAAAACGCTCTCGCTCAATCACCTAGACCACCATGCCCTCCTACCCGACATCTAGAACGACTGGAATCATCCTCGCCTTCGCCACCGTCAGCTTGATTTCCATCTGGACGATTGGAACGATTGGGAGGCAAAAGTACCAACAAGCGAAGGCTGAGGAACGCTTGAATGACAAGGGTTGGGCTTTTTTTTTTTTCGGTTCTCATCTCCCAGCTCTAGGCTGAGAGCTAACCCAAATCTGTTTGCTGTCAAATTGGCGCGTACAGGTGACCAGAAGAAGAGGAAGAAGAAAAAGGTTGTCAAGAAGGAAGAAGCTACTACTCCTTCGTCCACCAATCCTCCTGCTCCTTCTTCCTCTCGGAACGAACAGCAGCAACAAACCTCAATCTCTCCTTCGATCGGAGGGAACCCTCAATCCAGTGATGACGACCTAGAACCACCCGTCTTCAACGAAGAGGTTAGAACGTCTTTTCCAGACGAATCTTCACTATGATGCTATTTCGTTTGACTCATCATAGTCTCGTCCTCCCCATTATGTCCGTCTGCAACTGATGCAAACTAAAAACTCCGAATCAAACAAACCTTCAATCAAAAAAAAAAAAAAAAAAAAAAAAAAAAACACGCACACACACACACGTCCCGGAATCGACAGCAAGCGAGGGAAGATCTCGTTCTCATCCATTCTTTCCCTCCTCCAAGGTCGGCGGAGGAGATCGAATCATTCGTCATGGAACGTGTCATGTTTGGAGAAGCCCTCGCAGCGGGTGGTCCTGCAACTTGGTATCTCGCTGCACTCGAATTCTACAGAGCGATCCGAGCTTACGGGGATGAATCCGAACTCCTTGGTGGTTCGTAGTAAATCATACACACGTACACATATACGCGTATGACAGAGGAGAATCCTTTCTGACTGATTGCATCGAATCACTTTTCTTATCATGTTCTTTTTTTCCGATCCTTCTCGACCAAATGTCCCCCCTCCCCCACCAAAAAAAAAACAGTCTTCCAAAGAACAGCCCCAAAGCCAATTTTCACCGTTCGTTTGCTAAGTTCCTTTCTCCAAAACTGCCAAAACCTCTGAACCCGGTAGGTAAACATCCCCACTGACAAATCTTTTTTTTCTTTTCTTTTTCTTCTTTGCCACGACGATTCCCTCTCTCCATCCACGCCAGCTCCTGACTCAGCTCATCACTTTATCAAAGACGATGCCTTCACCCACTGTGACGACGCTTCCACTTTCTACCACCTCATCCGTTCCTACCTCCTCGGCATCATCCTTACCATCCAACAATCAATCAACCCTCGTCACCAATGAATCTATCCTCAACAACCCTGCTTACCCAAACCTTTCATCTACTGAGAAATCAGCTTTACTACCTTACCCTCCCGTTGACAAACCTACAACCACCAACAACACAAGCAGCAAACCTTCATCCTCATCTCCATCATCAACATCATCATCGACCTCAATCGAAGAAGTGACTTCGACTGAATCATCGGACAATGGAAGTTGGGAAAACGTTCCTTCTGCTGCTACTACTGCTGATGACGTCATCGATCAACCAACAGAGCAGCGAAAGCAGGAGGAGGAAGTGAAGGAGGAGGAAGTCGTCGTCATCGTTAAAGATGAAGGATTAACGAGGGAGGAGGAAAATGATGGAGAGGAGAAGATTGATCAAGGTGAAGAAATCAACAAGGTTGAAGAAGCTGGATTCGGTGGAACTGCGCCTATCAGTGAGGGATTGGATTGATCTCCTTCCCCTTTTTCTTTTTTTCCTTTTGAGGCATTGGTCGCGTCTTTTGTTGAAGTAGAGGGAATCGGTAAAAGAGGCGAAAGAGGAGGATGGGAGGAAGAGAGGAAGGAAGGAGGGTGGGAGGAAGAGACGCAAGCCAGAGGAACGAATCGAAAAGAGGGAGAGAGAGAGAGAAGACATGTCAAAAACAAACCAGGAAAAAAAAAAAAGATACGTTCTGACATTTGTGCTCGACGATATCATGCGTGTGTTTCTCGGTCTTTGCATTCCTTTTCGTGGTGTTTTCGATTGAATGACCGTCCTTCAATAAGAAAGAAAGAAATAAATCAGGAAGAAAAGGGGGAAAACGGAAAGAAGAATGAAATTGTTTTTGTTTTTTTTGTTATGGGTGATAAAGAGAGTTTGTCAACCATTTGAGAAAACAAGTCCTTCTTCCTTCAAGCTTCAACTTTCAACTGACAGACGTATCTCCCCAAAACAGGCAGACAGAAGAAGAACAAAAAAATTGAATTCCTCTTGATGTTTTTTTTTTTTCTCTCTCTCCCACTGCCCTTTCATGATGTCATCTCCCAAAGACTCCTACCTTATCACCACCATCACTTTTGATTGAGACGTTCCACCCGCTCCTTTCTGGAAAGAAACCTCGATCAAGGGGAGGACGAAGAAGTTGTTGGTGATGATGTTGATGACAGTGGTATTGATGCTGGTTGTGAGAGAGAAGGAGGAGGAGACGAGGAAGATGATATTGATGATATCGACGAATCGGATTGAAATCTCGGAGGAAGAGATTCAATGAGGAATCGAGAAAGGTTCGGATTCCAACGTGGAGTTCGCTAAAAAAGAAAAAAAGAAAAAGCCCGTACAAAAGGGGAGATGAAGTTAGATGATTGATCGGGAGGAAGGCGCAGGAGGGAGGGGAGGTAAGGTGAGGAAGGGGAGGTGAGCTAGGTTCGTCTCGGTTTCTGCAAGGAGTAGATGTTTTTTTTTTTGTTGTCGTCATATACAAGGGAATCACACTCACCCTTTGGATTTCCTCACACAGTACCTTCTCTCTACTTTGATCCTCAGCTACCCAATCGACCATCTCCCCAACCACGATCCCTGCGTATTCCTTCGATCCAGCTTCAAAGTAACCTCTCAGTAACCCCAAGTATCCATTCAACCCCACCAATCCGTCTCGATCAAGACGGTCATGAGATTTATCACCCTCTCGCTTTAACGGTTGTTGACGAGAGGAAGAGACGAGTTCGTGGATTTGAATGAGGAGATGAATTGATCTGGTTCGATTCTCAAGGAGAGTTTGATGAAGTTGGCGACGATCAGAGAAGGAAGACGAGGAGGAAGAATTTTTGTCGTTGTCGTTGATGTTTTTCTCGAGGTCGGGAATATCTTGATTCAATTTTGAGAGGTAAGAGACCAAACCATTGATGTATCTCGAGATGATCATCTTGGGTTCGTTCTCATTGAGGAAAGGCTTGACGGCGGTAGTAGTAGGTCTTGGATCCGAGGAAGCAGTGGTAGGGAGGAGGATAGTTAGGAGTTGAAGACGAAGGGAAACCAGACCTAGTTGGAAGGAAGTTGTTGAGAAGGAGGTTTGATTCCAAATCTTTCTAGACTAGAACAAGAGTTTGGATGGGAGATGAACCATCAAGGGTCAGAAAAGAAGCAAGGGTTAGAGAAGAAGAAGATATGCTTTTCAATCCAGAAAAGATCCAAAAAGAGAAGAGAGAGAGAGATCTCCCAAGAATAAAACCAACCAAATCAACAAAAACTTGCTCTCTTCCAATCTCTCTAGCTGATTCCCAAGCGACCCCAATCGTCTGCCCAGTTTCCCGGTACGCCTTGCAACCCAACAAGACCTTGATTAGGTGAACGTCAAACGTCTCTCGATAGGTGTGGCCGGATTTGGTGACGATTTGATCGGGGAATTCGGATTCGATCTCTTGCCAGAGATAGACGAGTTCTTGAGCGGTTGGAAGGATGATTCGAATGGCTTGAGTTAACTTGACGTTACTGTCGCGCGTTGTACCAGAAGCTGAGGATGGTGATGACGAGAATTGATCTTTTGAGAACGTGCGAGAGCGAGAAGATGAGGGTGAGGAGGAAGATGATGAACGTCCAGCATGAAGAGAACGTAAGATATGGTCGTGATGCTTCAAAAGACCAATCAAAGACCTATGCAAGATTGGTAGAGGAAGAAAGGGGAGAAACGTTCGGATGGTTCGAATGTAGCCGATCGTCGGAGGGAGTGAATCGGATGGCGAGGATGAGAGAAATTGAGAGAGGAATCGTTTGGTTGAGGTTGGGAAATCGGAACTTGGACTCTCTGGAGTAGAGGCAGAAGATAGCAGTAGCGGCGGCGGTGGTGGCGGTGCTGATGATTTACTCGAGGTTGACGAGGGTTTCGTTGATTTGAACTCGTTGAGTGAAGGGCCTGCTTCCTGTCGGTCCCTGGTATGGTTTGACTGTCTGCCAGACTTGCTCATTCTTCGCCCCTCCATAACTTGACCAGTGCCAGCCGTTCTAGCCGCTGTAGAAGGCTTGAGACTAGGATTATACGAGTTGTTCGATCTTAGGTTCGAAGTAGGCGCAGAGGTGGATTTAGGTCGATTCTTGTTGGAAGGACTCGAAGCAGTCTGAGGAGACGATGAAGTTGGTGATGGAAAGGATAAAGATGTACGAGGACTTGAGGCTTGCGAGTACAGGGACGGCTGTTCGAAAGAGGAAGGTGCTAGCGATTCTGCCGGATTAGACGATGATGATGACGACGAGACATAGCGTTGAGATGTTATGGTGAAGCGAGATTGTCTATGCTGAGGAGCTGAGGTGATATACAGGGGAACATATGTTGAGCTGTTGATGTTGCTCTTGAAGGCACCTGTTATGGGAAGGAGAGTGCACAGACAAAACAGATTCAAAGATCAGTCGAAGCCGAACACAGCAAGGATATCGTGTGAGTCATGAACATACGTGATACGAAAGACATCTGGTGAGCGATCTAGTACCTTCTCACGAGGGACCGTATGCTGTCAAGTTCTAGGTAGGAGAGAAGAGAAAGGGCTGCTCCTTCGGCTTTGGACGAGGTCGCTTTTTTTTTTTTTTTTTTTTTTTGAAACCGGACAATTGTCGGCCTGATGACTTGGAGTTTGGTTGGCGCGAATGGATATCGCTCTAGTTGGACGGTCGGCTGCTATGAAGGGGAACGCGTGATCTCGAAGGAAATAGTGTCGGTCGAGGCAAGCGCTGAACTCGGGAGTTCTCCGTTCTCGGCAAAGAAGAGGTTACGACCCTTAAACCAATTTTGATTCCTCCTCGAAACTGATGTCAAGTATAGTATCTACGTCGGCCGCGTCGTATACGAATAGATGGCATCGCATGGTCTGGTGTATCTTCACGGTCGCTATGATAGGTTCCTCATGCGTATCAACGACCTGTGAATCCACCTTGGTAATTTTTCTTCATTCCATCCAAACAAGCTTTGAACAGGTCATCTTGTGCGTTTTCCACTGAGCCTTTTGATGAGCTTGAGAACAGTAGAGTACTGTGGTACATATCTCCCTCGGACAGAAGCATAAGCAGATAATAGGTCAAGAACGAGTTTCAGAACGACACGATCGAACCAGGAAAGATCGAGTCGTCAGAGGCGTTGTGGGACGTTGAGGCGACGTTTGCTGCGCCAGTCTGGACGTGTACTTAGCGAGGTGCTTTTCTTTGTCTACCGTATCGAAGCTGACTTGCAGTTCGATTGGGATATGGCGTCGACTGCGACGGTTAACGCTCTCAATCGCCCACACAGGCGACAGGATGCCGCAGATCGCCCACAGGATGCCGCAGATCGCCCACAGAGGCCGCAGGATGCCGCAGGATGCCGCAGATCGCCCTAGGCCCACACAGGTTGCGTCTCCTACCAAGGCCGGATGRGGGCGCTCCCTTCATACTTACCTTGTGATGCTCCGTCTGCGTCACACACCGGAGGGGCTGCTGGACCGTGTCCTCATTGCACGGCGACTCGATTGCTACCTCATGCGACATGGTCCAGTATGTGGTCGCTTCGGCGGCTTCAACCACTTAATCTTTACCAAGCCCAGGACCACCTTTCGAGGTGGGCCTGGGTGCATCTCTTTTGGTGGCCTTTCTTTTTGACATACGTTTCGGTGGTCGTTTTTTTCTTTTCTTTTTTTCTTTTTCTTGGTGGTCGTTCTGTTTGTAGTGGATCCTTTGATGGTGGTCGTGTGGTATTTTTCGGTGATGGTTCCGTGTCTCTCCATCGTCGATATGTGCGATGGCTACCCGTACGTTCGTGCATGTATGTCCTTCCTCAACTATACCATCTAGTCAGAGAGAGAGAGGGAGAGAGAGGGAGAGAGAGGGAGAGAGACAGAGAGAGAGACAGAGATGGTGAGAGAAAACGTCGACCGGCCCCTCCTGACCGCGCCTCGAGAGTCGGGCTTTTGCCAACGACTGCTCTGGCCGTTCCTCAGTCGTTGTACCTCCTTCCGAGCTGATACCTGGCGGTGATTCGTACGGAGGCATTCGTCTACCTGATAAATGCTGCTCGCCTTTTACTAGTTGCATCTCTGTATGATTGCCAGATCCGTACTCCCAATTTATTCCATCCAATCTCCCTGAGATTACCCCCTCTTTTTACCTTTTTTTTGCCCTTTTTTTCCCCCTTTCTTCCCCCCTTTCTTTTTCCCTTTTGTTTTCCTGTTCCTATGCCGGCTAGACTCGCCAATCCTTTTTTTTTGCCTGTCTGCTGCAGACCTGCACCCATCCAACGTCTCCACGACGGCTGACTATCGTCTGTGTTTTGTTCTCCTTCTCTTCTTCCTCAATTCGCACTTTGACAAACACATGCACCTCCATACTCTACTGTTCCCAAGCTCAACAGAAACCCCACTGGTGAATGCGCAAGAGGTTCTGTATGAAGCCTGTCTTGATGAAGGATAGTGTATGAAGCGTATGCATGATATAGCTTACGAAACGTCACTCCAACCATCTACTCTGTACCTGCTTAGGATCTTTTGCATTTTGCCGCCCATTGTCGTCGCTCGCACCGCTGTCCGACAGTATCTCCAGCGGTACGATCACCACTCGCGCCAGTGGTTTCCACGGTATGAACTCGCTCAGACCTTGCTGGAATCGACCAAAAATGTGAGTTTATCGTCGATTCAAGAGTCACGTACAGAGAGCCGACGTTTCGAACCGAAAGGGCGTAAGATTGGTGAGACCATCTGGCGCCTGCTCTGACATTCAGCATTCTCATGGGAACTTCCTCTGACCTTGACGATCCATATAACATGATCTCTCTACGACCTGAGTCGCGCTTGTACAACTTGCGGTTGAGTCCTTTCCTTTCGACTCACAAAGTCGACTCTTAATGATCCAAAGGTATCATTCAACCACCGTCCGCTTCAGAAAACTCTGCAGTACCTAAATCCAACACCACCGTTCTGAACATCGATATCTGACATCGCCCAATACGAAATGCAAGTCTGGGCCCGCACAGACGGAGGAGACCGATCCTCGTACTCAAACTTTCGTCGTGACATTGCGTCACGCCGTCATGAACCACACGACGCATCTCGCACGCAGGTGAACATCGATAGCGATTCGGTGCTCTCAGATTCTGATACAGCAGATGACGCAGAACCGCCCACGATGCACCTTTCTACGGAACTAGCGCCAAGTCGAATATTGATAACCGAGCGCAGAGGGTGGGGAAATGCACGGTATCTTTGTAGTGCTAGATGATATTACGAATGAGGTGGTCATGGTCTACTAAGCATCACACTAGATACAGTCGGCCTTCCTTTAGCTCGTGCATGAAATGGGACAGAAGACGACGATCACGTCGCGGCCCGAATCCGGCCGGGCAGAGATTGGGAAGGAAGATAAAGCGATTTGATTAGGGATCCTCACCCTAGGGTTGAGCGATATCAATGTCTCTTGCTCACCCTCAAACGTCCTCACGTCAACTTCCCAGATACGCCATCACCCTGGCCCAAGTCTCCTCAAATTTCTTGATAGTCCGCGACGACCTGGCATTGACAGTCGAATCGATCAACGGCAACGACGACGCGTTTCACCCCGGTCACCGCCCTGCCCGTGAGGTTTCTTTTGGGATAAGGACAATCGCAAGCAGCCTCAGCAGTGAGTGAAGCTGTTACACTCCCCAGCGGCGACTTTGTCGTATCATGCGCAAACCTTGGCCGGCGGCATTGTGACCTCTCCCACACGCTAGGCCTCACGCCACATCGAACCATATATTGTATACATATACGCTCCTAATCAGCCTCACTGAGTGGACGTCTAGTCCGACAGTCTTGTCCTATCTTACCCAGCTTCGCGAGGGTCGTTCCGAAGGACCGACCCTTCTCCTCCGTCGTTGTCGCTGACCTCGAAACATCCGATCTTGCTTCTCTTCCTGCAGATATCTGTACCTGATCCATTATCGGACATCAAGACCCGTCTCATCTCTAGAGATTACATGGGTCTCTTCACACAGCTTCGACGTCAGCCAGATGTCGCTTCGAGTTCGACGTCGACCCAAGGTGCGTGTCCCCAATCTTTTTTTTTCTTTTTTTTTTCTTTTCTCTGTGACGCGTTCGATTCATCAGGACGGATTGCTTCCGTCGTTATCTTCTTGGACATCTCTCCGCGCTTTCCAGGTCTGCTCTCCCACGTTCTCGACTAACCCTTTCTGGACGTTTCGTTACAGCCGTCGAGCCCGATCTACCCCCTATTCAGATGTCACCCCCTTCAAGTACATTCTCCACCCTCCCTCCTCTGCCTGTCCCATGCCATGGGCCTCGTTCCGATCAATACCATCAACATCCACCGGATTTCCAACACCACTCTCAATCACCTCAAAAAATGACATACCCCTTCTCATCATCATCTCATCCTGGATCCCATTACAACCACGCCTTCCCCACTACATCCGTTTCTGCCTTCTCATTCTCGCCAACTATGGGAGCAATGTCTTCAGCGATGTCATCGTCAGCTTCACCTTCGTTCTCCCAACTCGCGCTCCTTGCAGGTCTCGACCTCGACGCCCCCCTACCTACACTCTCACTTTCCCTCTCGTCTTCTACAACCCCATCCGATCTCGATATCGGGCTAGATGGGTTCTCTCCCGAGCGGGAGCTTCAACCGCCATCGACTTCAAATCATGGGAACGAAGTCAGATCACTCTCGCCAGCGTCCATCTTGAGACAGCAAGCTCGACTTGAATCCTTCTGTGACTCTATACCGAAGTCGATACCCTTATCGACACAGCCCTCTACGTTAATTCAACAAACCATCCCTTCAATCAATTGGTACACCGCTCCGTCTCCTCAACGGGAACACATGGTAGAAGATACGACTCCGCCTCTTCGTCTTCATCAACCGACACCACAACCGTTCGCGTTACCAGCTCTTTTCTCGACACTCACCGCTCATGATGATCAACCTAACCAATATCGTTATCGTCATCATCGCCATCATGACGACAAGAGTGGATCTCAATCATACTCATTACCCAACGATACTTTCGTTCGATCTTCCCTTGACCATCGATCTCCTCTCCAGTCACATGTCACTGGCGCAGAGTCAACGCTGATGACAGGAGAAGGAGGAAGAGGAGGAGCAGGAGGAGGAGCAGGAGGAAAAAGAAGGTCAAGCACATCTAGTGCAATCAGCAGCGTGAAGCCAAACTTGAGCATCAAAGGTGGGAAACATATCTGTCTAGAACAAGGATGTTCATCTTCTTTTGTAAGTCGAAGCAGGCTCTTTCAAGAACAGGAGGGACAAGGAAAAAAAAAGACATGGATCCGAATACTATCAAATCAATTCCTTTTCCTAACCTTTGCCCTCTCCCTCTCCCCCCCCCTTCCCTCTTTCTCCCTTCCCTCCTCTTCTTCTTCCTGTCCCAACCAAAGACACGCAAAGCCGACCTCGTCAGACACGCTCGTTCCCACCTCCCATCTACATGCCACAAGACATTTGTATGTCCAAACATCACCGTATGCGGTCGAAGTTTCGGTAGAATAGAGACGCTCGAGAAGCATTTGGGCGAAAAGGGTTGTTCATGGAAGGAATGAGTGTCAAAAATCTACAGCCAAGTCCTGGAACAAAGGAAATCGTTAGGGATTTTTGTGTTGTTTTTTTTCTTAAAAAAAAAGATGAACGGAGAGTCTATGGAAATCACGTTGTATAGTCAATCTACCCCCCGACACCCTTCTTTCTGTACAACCTTGGAGCGTTACCTCGTCCTCTGCTTCTTCCCCTCCCCGGTTTATCCAGCTCCTCCCTCACTGTTCTTCCTCTTTTTTTTTTTCTTTTGTACGTCAGTAAATAGTTGTACTCTGCATGGACAGTTTTGGTTTCTTTCCTTTTCTGTTGAGCTTGACTTTCTTCTTGTATGCGATCCACGGGATGACCTTGATAGTCGAACTTCTGAACAAGATTGATGATGTTGAAAGCCAGATTAGTATGCTTCTGCGGGTTCGATTGCATCACGATTTGGGTGGGAGGGGGGGGGGGGKCAGAGAAAGAGACATGTATTGTCGAAACCGCGTTAGCATTTCTTATGGATCCAAATGAATTCTTCAAAGGTGAAGTTCTGAAAGACAAGAAATTGAAAGCTGAAATGCGATATGAAAAGAAAAGGAAAAAGGAAAAATCTTCAACAGCTGTCTAAAAAACAAATCTCCCCCAGGTTCCCTCGCCATCTCCTCCCTGCACCACCTTCTCCAGCTGCACCATCAACCAGACCAGATCAGATCAGGCTCTACCTAGAGAGAGAGAAAGAGCGATTTAAGCCTTTCTTCCGCTCTTGGAAGCCGAAGCCTTCCTGGCTCCACCTGGAGCAGCACTCGATGGTTTGCCCTTTGATCCAGTCGGAGCTCCTCCAGCGATAGCAGCCTTTCGAACCTGGACCTGAGTCTTGGAAGGCACCTTGATACCCTTGGACTTGAGCTGCTTTCGCTTGGACTCTGTTGTGATTCAACAAATGAAGGGTAGTGGGAGTGATGAAGGATGAGCATGATGAAGGAATTGACGTCGATTGGATGATGACGAAGATATTTGGATGAAGAAAACTGGGGACGAACCCTCGATAATCTCTTGATCCTCAGCATCATCGAACTTGATGGCCTTCGAGGCATCATCTGCTTGCTGACGTTCGAGTCTTTGCTCTTCATCGATCGAAGTTGGAAGGGGAACGAATTCCTCAGGAGGGTCGATGTCGGCATCGGCTTCGGACTCGAGAGCGAGTCGAGCTTTCTTGGGCATACGAGAGACCTTGAACTTGGCGACGTAGAAACCGTCGACTGGACGTAGAGGAAGGCAAGTGAACCAGGAAAGGATGGAGCGATCAAGAAGGGTCGAGTCAGCGGTATGTTTGCTTCTCGAGCAGATCAAAACAAAACAGGTTCTGAGAACGCACCATTGTGAACGTGAGGGAAGTACCTCCTCGTCAACTTCATCTTTGCGCCAAAGTCCTTTCCTCTGAAGCTCGAGAAACCCTCTCGACCGAACTCGAGTCCAGTCTCGACGAGCTTGACGTTTGGTCGCTTTCGAAGGGCATAGTCGACAACGGCTTCGTTCTCGTCGACGGTGACGGAACAAGTTGAGTAGACGACGTAACCACCAGTGGATGAATCGGGATTGACGGAATCGATGGCGCAGAGGAGGAGTTGCTTTTGGAGATGCGAAAGGAGATGGAAGTCACGTTCGGACTGGTGGAGGGAAAAGGCAAGTAAGCGGACGATTTGTCTGTTTGTCAGCGATGAGAACGTAATTGCTTGACTTGACCAGATCGACATCTGCTGTTGCTCGTCGTCGCTTTGGATTCACCTTGTTGACCTTGACAGTCGCGTCCTTACTGATGACACCAGTACCACTACACGGCGCATCCAACAAGACTCTGTCGAATCCACCCATGACCTTTGGAAACTCTCTACCATCGTAGTTGCAAACAACGACGTTCTTGCATCCGAGTCGATGGATGTTGGCTGTCAGACTCTTTGTCCTGGCCTTGTTGGAGTCGTTGGCAAAGACGAGACCGGTGTTTTGAAGGAGAGCGGCCATGTAGGTGGTCTTTCCACCGGGAGCGGAAGCCATATCGAGACATCGCTCTCCAGGTTGAGGCGCGAGGGCGATGACGGGAAGGAATGAAGAAGCAGCTTGAAGCATGTAGTGGCCGGCGAGGTATTCGGGGGTAGCACCTGTAGATGATGAGATAGATATATCATGAATATTTGTGGATCAGAATGACGATTTGCCGAGATGGAAACGAGAAAGGACTGACCGATAGGGACCGCCGACTCGAAGACCTGAAGTCCAACCTTGGTCCACTTTCCGATGGGCTCGAGGTTGACACCTCGGTTGATGAGAGCCTGAGCGAGATCTCGACGACGGGTTCGAAGGGTGTTGGTTCGGATGGTGACGGGTCGTGGGGTCTCGTTGGCGTCGAAGAAAGAGATAGCCTGATTGGAAGATAGCGATGAGGTCACGATCAGGAGAGAATTCCATCGAATGTCGACTCGGTTGACCAAGAGGAGAAACTCACCTCAGAGACAGGGAAAAGCTGAAGGAGCTTCTCAGCAAGGAACTCGTTGTAACCGTAGTACGTAGCGATGTCCGAAACAAGTTGCTCCATGTACTCTGTCCTTCCTCTGCCATCCTTCCCACCGAACTTGGCCCAATCACCGAGGATCCTGACGATCTCAGTCATCCGACGCTCGACCTTTCGGAGCCCTCCCTCTCCAACACCATTGACCTTCTCTGCTTCCTTCTCCTCAGCGCTCGGTAGGATGAATCGATCCTCACCATCGAAATCGGCCTCAGCCTCACCAGCGATGTTGGTTCGGAATTCGGCGTCCGAATCATCCTCCTCATCCTCCTCTCCTGGCGGTTGAGCGAACTTCCTCTCGGCCTGCTCCTCTCCTTCATCCTCACTCGTCTCGGCTCCGGAGGTCGTGTACTCGTCCTCCGAGTCTCCTTCGGCTTGTGAGTCGAATCCATCCTCCGAATCTGTAGGGAAATCTCCAGCATCGAGATCGAATTGGTCGTCCGCTCCAGGTGGGAGTTGTCCATCCTCCTCGTCATTCATGTCGGCATCCGAGCCTTCGTCAGAGTCGGAAAAGTTAAGTTCTCGAGGTGGGGGTCGGGGCATGATATCTTCGTCACTGTTGGACGAGATGTAGGCTCGAGGTCAGCACGGATCGTCTCAAGGCAAGTAAGAAGCCTTGAAGAACAGGTTCAAAGCAAGAAACTCCGACGTACCCTCCAGCAAGGACAAAGTCACCCTCTCCCATCTCCTCATCACCCTCAAACATATCGAGCGACTTCCTGAAGATGTGATGATTATTCGTCAGCATGCAAAAACAGAGCACCAATATCGAATCGAGTTGTTGAAAGGACAGAAGGCTTTCTATATTCCTTCAACGCCTGCCTGGGAGCCCTCCCTTCGTCTCCAAACCCACAAGACAATAAAGAGGACGATATATGGTGAGACTCACTTGACGACCTCCTTTCCTTTACCCTTCTTGACGATCGGCTGAAGCTTCCCCCTCTTGATCTTCCTCTCCTCCTCCTGCTCATTCTCATCCTCGTCGCTGTCCCCGTCGCTCATTCCTCTCTCGACTCGATCCCCACCTCGACTAACGCTGGCATGTTTCCCCTTGCCAACCTTCTTGCCGTTGGGGCCGAGCTTGACCTTCTTTCCTCCTGATCTAGGGACGTAGCCGTCGGCTTTACGCTTCGCGTTCGTTGCGGCGACTTCAATGGATTGAGGTGGACCCTGCTTGTTCTTGGCTCGTCGTCCCATAGTGCTCTAGGGTGGTGGTTGGAGGTTGTAGGTATATGTGTGGGTGAGTGGGTAGAAGAGGGACGTCGGTGGAAGGGAGGGACGTCGGATCTGGTGGAGAGTTGGATGGCAGGTGGTTCGAATAATTTCGACTTTCGACTTTCCGCAGGGGACCGTCTCAATTTTCTTCCATCATATTCACTTTCCACCATTGTCCACACTACGTTTACACCAACAAACCCGATTGCACATGTATCACAACAAATTCTAACCCCAACAACAAGCCATTCAAACCCCCTCTACTGGCAAATACACCATCACACCACACCTCGACGACCAGACTTCTATAGTCGAGTTCCACCTCGGAACGCAGGACTCCGACTGCCCCCTCGTTCCTCGGCTTTGATCTTTTCCCACCTGCGTAGCATGTTCTCGAGATCAATCTTCTTGCTCGGCTTGGTCAGATGAGCGTCCATCCCGGCTGCCCGCGTGGCAAGTTGCTGTTCGGTCCGAGCATTACCTGTGAGAGCGCAGATCTAGGGGTTCGATGGGTAGAGCAAGCTGTTAGAACAAAGAGCGAAGAAATTCAATGGAAGATTGAAAACGGTTCGCACGGGTATACGAGCTTGACACATATTTGGATCATTCTTGGTCTCGCAAAGGCGTCGATGAGCTTCGTCTTCAGCAAGTCGGATATGGCGTGTGGCTGTGAGGCCATCCATGTTCCTGTGAATAACGGGGCGTTCAGTGTCAGCAGAAGGCGTGACGAGGATCCTCGTTGATGATAAACCAGATCGAACGAGACACGCACGGCATCTCGCAATCAAGGAAGATGAAATCGAACGGTATCGGATCTGATGTGAACCGATCGAGGCATTCTTGCCCGTCGCTGACCTGCAGGGGCGTTGATGATCGAAGCCAAGCACAGGGAATCGTACAGGTGAGCTGTTGCTTTCTGGAAAGTTTCTTTTTTTGCTATACGAAGCACTTACGAGCACGACCTCGTAGTCCTTGAGGTACTTGGCCAGGATTTTCTGATTAAGCTCGTTGTCCTCGGCGCAAAGGATTCGCTTGAATCGAGGGACTTCGTGGACAGGTGGGCGGTATGGGATCGTAGGAAGTGGCGAGGAGGATGTAATTGGTACTGATGATCGATGTTGAGAACGGAGGGAAGGAACCTGGAGGGTGGGGTTGTTGGTGCTACGAGAATCATTGGCTGAGCGTGAATTGGGTTCGGCAGGTACTGTGGACTCGGGTCGTGCATACGGTGGTGAAACAGATGGGATGGAAGAGGTCGATGCTGGTGAGATTGATGATGACGAGAGATAAATAGATGATGACGATGAGGCATGTGACGAATGTATCGACGAGGTGGAAGAAGTAACAAAGGACGACGCGGCAATATTGCTGGTATCAGGCTTGATAGAAGTGAAGGGGAAATTCGAGGGATTCAAGGTCGAGGATAAGGATGGGGACGGGGAAGGTGTTCCAAGTACAGCCTCGAAAGAGGCAGGATGGGAACTCGTCGTTTCAAAATAGCCAGACGATCCAGGCGCTGAGGTCCCGGGAGTCAAGCTGCTGGGCCCAAGTCCGTAAGGTCCAGCTTGGGTAGTCTTCGAAGCAGCCGAGAACTTTCGAGAGCTGTCGTGTTCAATCACCGCTGGATCGACCATGCTTCTTTCCAGCGCCGAATCGCCGACGTAGTCAGGGTCACTCGAGGGCAAGGGTGGCGAAAGAAGTCCGAGAAGCACCGGGTCAGATACAGCAAGCGCCTCGAGCTCGTCTGGTGCGGGTCGATTGAACTTGGCAGAGAAGGAAAACGTCGAGCCGACCCCCTTGGTCGATGCTACTGAAAGCTCGCCGTCGAGCATCTTGACGAGCTCACGAGAGATAGACAAACCAAGTCCACTGCCACCGTACCTAGCGTGATGCGACACCGAGAAGAATAGAGGCAAGATTAGGGACGAACAAGTCAGCCTGATTGCTCGACGTTCGACCTCGTAGGGGTGTGGACGCGTAAACATACTCGGCTGAGATCTGCATGTGAGAGAACATCGCAAGTCAATATATGTACATGGATGATAGTGATGTTGGAAGTTTCGAGTCAGAGATTCGACACACCTTTCGATTGGCTTGCTTGAACCTCGCCCAAATCGTCGACATTTCAGACGCTGTCATGCCACATCCATCGTCTTCTACTGCTACCTTCAACACGACTCTCCGGGATCCCTTCTTATCATTCAAAGATTTTCCAGTGTTTTCGCAGGATGATGGGGGCGCCTCGTCGTCCTCTTGCATCGCCAGCCTGACTGTCACGTTCCCGCCAAACGTGCAAAACTTAACCGCATTCGAGATAAGGTTAAGAAGGATCTGGGTCAGAGTCATCGAGTCCCCCTTGACGAGTCTAGCGGAGTTGTTAGTCTTGAACGATAACGATGGTGTTCGCTCCGGATGGGTTGGCCTGTCTGCGGTAAGTCGGATCTTGGAATGGGCCGGAGGTAAGAGCGATGCTGAGCGAGATGCGAGGTCAGGCATGCCGGAATCATCCAAAGTGAGCGTGACTCGACGACTGAGGGCTTTGCCCGCCATCATGCCAATGACTTGTTTCGCCACTCGTGAGGGATCTACGACCTCACTCGAGAGAGAAACGTTGCCACTCTCCAACCTGGACAGGTCCAACGTGTTCGTGACGACGTGCAACTGATGGCTCGCACATTCTCGGATCGAATTGAGATAGTCACGAGCATTGTCGAGTTGTTCGAGAAAGAAGGCTCGGCGTGATGGATCGTCGGAGGCTATGGGCGGTGAGGGTGGGGAAGGTGTAACTGAATGAGGGCCAGGCGTTCGGGGTGGATTGAGAGGCGACGATGGGGGACGGGTTGGATATCGAGAGTGATTGAGGTCGTCTGTGTGAGGAGTTGAAGGAGGAGATTGTTGGTGTGGGTCGGCTAGAGGTGGGGTGATGGCGTCGGCGAGGTTTTGAATGGTTTCTGCTAGAAAACTGATTGGCAAGGCAAGGAGTCTCGGTCAGGATGTCTCATCGTCGCGTTGACCAGGTTTCAAAGAGGATAGACAAACTCAACGTTGGCTTGAATGCCATGCAGCGGATTGCGAACCTCTACAAGATGAGCAGACTCTGGAGTGAGTATCTGATCGAGAGCGTCTACAGTGACTCAAGGCAGTATTGCGTCAGCTCACCATGACAGATGAAATCTATAAACTCGGCCAATTTGGCTTGATGATGTCTCTCTTCGTTGATCTTCGTGTCCTGCTCTTGGGCCTTGACGAGGGCCAACCTGCAGATTGACTATATGCGTGAGTCACCGTCGTTGAGCTATCGTATGAGTAGCTGATCAATTGTACTGACAGTTTTTCCTCCTCGAGTTTGCATTCCTTGCTGACATCTCGGAACTCGATGAGGGCTCCAGCTTCATAACCTCCGACCAGCGGGGCGATCGAGTCTAAGGGGTTGTCGGATGATTAGATAGGAAAGAGGGTAACGTGTCAGACCTGAGATCGCTCATCGTGGAGATGTATGATGAGACAACCTTGAACGTACATCGGACTGGAAAGACCCTGCCTGTGCGATGAACAAACCTGGAGACGGACCGAAGATTCGATAGTCCAGATCAGCTAGATCGATACACACGTTCAGATCGATACGAATATGAAGGGGCTCACCACTCTGGCTCGTGCTGGACCGTCTTGTTCTGCTTTTGCCACTGAAAGAGGGGGCAAGCGTGGAGTGGAAACGGCGATCCATCAGGATAATGTGAATGTACGGCCTCGTGGAAGGTCATCGTTTCCGAGAGCTCCTCAAACGAGAACCCAGTCAACTTTTCGGCCTATCGAAAAACAAGAAGGGGGATGAGCACAATTCCACCTCGTTTTCATTCCAGCACTCGTGTTGAATTGATGATATTCGGTAGGAAAAGTTACATACCGCCGGGTTCATGAAAGTCACGAATCCCAGACTGTTCATCATGAACAAGCCAGATGGGGTCGTGTTCGCGATGGTCTTGATCGTCTGCTCAGTGATGTCGACTCGTTCCGGTGGATTTTCTTTTCGAACGACAACGTCAAACATTATGGCCTCTGCCGATTGGACTGCCCCAGCAGGATCTCGCGTGGTCTGCATCCGGTCGAAGACGGTGATATAAGTCGAGTCCTGGTAGACAAGACACACGAAGGCAAGCATCAACGGATGGCAGAAAGATGTGGATGACAAGGATTAGCGACTCAGATCGGCCAGCAAGGAAAAGAACGGATCAGCTGACTTGTTTCCGTAAGCCTGAAATAAGAAAGTAACACGACATAGAAGAAGCGAATCGCTGATCAGCTCGGCGATTGACATCGGATTCATTTCGATACTTGTTTTGACACGGACGATATCGTTGACCCCACAGCCTGTTCTCTGCCGCAAGCGATGCCTCAGGATCGTCGACTCTGAGCGATCGGGCAGGATGAGAGCGGCCAAGGTCAAACGATGGAGTAGACGATCAAAGGGAGTGGGGCAGTACGCGTCAGCTCTATCGATTCTCGCTGATGATGCATCTCTCCGTAAGAATTCGGACTCACTTAGCTAGATGCCCATAGAACGAATCCCGGACCCTTTCCAGATCATCTGAGACGTGTAACGTGCAAGGATGAGACGCGACAGAGAAAGGCATATGCATCAGCTGCGACTGGTCTAGGTAAATCGACATAGCTCTTTGTATCTTTTAGACCGATACGCCTGACGCATTATCCTGACGCACCCAGTACGATTGCCAGTAGAAGATGGATCATTGCACATACCTGGATGTATCCTCTCAAACCACCACTCGGCATCCTCTCCGGGTTCTTCCTCCTTGCCGAGCCCTAGAAGGACGGACATCAAATCCGACCAGCTTATCTTCACCTGCAGATGATCGCTAGTCACATCTGAGTGACCATTATGCTCAGTGGCGGGAGAGTGCGGTCGGGCTGAGTCGTGAGGCAAAGGGCTCGCCGCTGAGGTTGTTGCTACTGCCGATTCTGTCGATAACGGTCGAGAGGACTTAGAGGTAGGATAGCTGAACTTGAGACTTCGAGTGACGTCGTACGATTTCGGTACAGAAGGGGTAGCAGAAGACGAAGAGGACGACGAGGACTGGGACCTGTGCATATGCGGATGTTGCAGCTGGGCGGGGATTGAGGCGGATGAGCACGTAGAAGGGGAGCACATCTTCCTCGGTATCCTCAATGTAGGGATACAAGTAGCCCTCGTCTGATCGAACAGGAGCTGGAAGGACGAGGATATGGGGACGGCAAGGTGGAGGAGGGGGTGGGAAAGAAATGGACGGATTCGCGGAACCAATTACATCATATATTCAAGCTCGGTAACCCAACAGCAGGAAGATATGTTGGCACGAGCATGTCTATCTGAAGGATTGTATAGATTCAGAAGCCAGAGGGAGGCAGGAGAAAAAGTAGAGATACAAGTAAGGGGGGGAAAAAGTACAGCGAAAAAAAAAGCTACGAGACGAACGCCAAAGCGACTGCACTCAGAATCGTGCTTCCAATGAACCTAGGGGGAATACAATATTGGGAGAGAACCTTCAGCATCTACTTAATGAGGTGAAGACAGACGGAAAGAAAATCACCCACATGAATATGTACTGTACGAGAAGGAATGCGGCGAGCACATCGCAGCGTCCTTCGGGAGCTACCAGAGCCGTAACGACGAGTTGGTTGACTGCAGCTGGAGATCCGGACTGAGAGAATCGCAAGACCAAGCGACTGATTAGAGAGAAGTCATTTCGGGTGGTCGATGCAATCGCCGTTACGCAGACGTACGAGGATCATGGCTACGAAGGAAAGAATCTTGTCCTCTTTCGGATACAAACTCGTGTGATTGGAAAGACTTTGAATCTACACTCCCATTCGAGTAAGGTTAGTCAGAGATCTCAAGTGTCAACCTGTCTCCACACCTGGCGTTGATGCGGGGCTCGTGAGACGTATACGTACAAAGGCAACACCGATGATGGGTAGAATCACCATCTTTGCAGCAGCCATGGCGAGGATTGCTCCATATGGGAGGGATGACCATGGTTTGGGGATCGACAAACGAGCAAAGGAAGCTCCGAGAAGAATGAGGGCGCCGGGTACGGTCAGATTTCCAACGAAGATGGCAGTCTGGAAGGGCAGATAGTACGATTCAGCCATCATTTCTTCCGCGACTTTCAGAGTGAAAAAAACAGACCCACATCTTGTAAGAAAGCAAGGGCGGGACGACCGTCTGGAGCCAAACGAATGCGAGTGCCAGACCAGCCCTCCACGTTGGAAACGAATAAGGCCTTCAGGGGAGGAACCAGAGCGATGACAAGCGCAACAATGAGAGAGATTGTGATGGGGGTCAAGAAAAGGGAGATGATGTGGACAATCTGAGAGAAGACCGATCGAAGTCGACTTTGCGGTGGCGAGCCAGAAGATGATGAGGACGAAGCAGGAGGATCTTGTTGTGTGTATGGATCATCTGATGCCGCTCGGTGGTCTGAATCCAGACGGGATGGAACGGGAAGTATGGAATCGACTGTCGCTGCAGATGTCTGACGAGTTAGCCTATCCATCGGGATCGAGAGAGAGGATGATGTGGCCCGAGGTCTCATCGTTCCTGACCGTCCAGCGTTGGCAGTGGACGATCCTTTGTTGAGTTCCTGAATACCGTCATGGGCCTCTCCTTCGTCATCCTCATCGATTGCGGACGATGAGACCTTCTCATCTCGTCCATTTCTACCGTGACCTTCTGCCTTGTGCTCCTCGTCGCCCAAGGCGTCCTTATCATCCCGGATGTGGATTCCACTCGTCGTACCTCCTGCCAGTGCATCTCCAATGATGACCTCTCGTACACGATCGTCATCGAGTCTCGAAGAACGCTTCCTCTCAATCCCTCGCATGATCCGGATCTTGCGTTGAAGAAGTTGATTCCGACGTGCCCATCGATCTTTGATCGGCTCTGGATCCTTTGATGGATTTGAGGGATCGTCGATAAAGTCCCAAGCGCAGACACGATATAGTCCAGTGAAGAAGGTGAGATTGTAACACTGTGCACATCAACGATGATCAGCAGTCGAGTGATTGATGAAGCACCAGAAACGCGGACGATGAACGAACGAGGATGAAAACCGCCACGTAAGCTGCAGATTCCCAGATCAAAGGGGAAGATAGCGCAGCCGAGAACGTGGGGGCGGAAGGAAGAAGAATGAGTGGATGGCGCCATAATCGGATGAAGCCATCGATAAGATTAGACAAGACCCACCAATCCCTAGTGCTGGATCTTTCTCTGGGTCGAACGGTTCGTTGGTGGCTAGTGACTGGACGATAGCCTGGGGGACAGAGGTAAGCCATGCGAGCGGAGAGAACGAGAGGAGGCCTCCATTAGTGTGTCGAACAGCAACGACGCCTTGGATCCATGCGGTGATAAGGGTTTCTTACGGTTGGACCGTTTCCCCAGTTGCTTGCCGCCCTATATGTTCCGATGGCATAAGCAATGACCTGAGGTAAGCAACATGACAGCGAGCCAGCCAAGCCAAGCGAGGCGAAAGTTTTTCCTCACCCCATCACGAGTATCCCCCAGTTGAATTCTTTTGGTACCTGAATTCGAGAACCAATTTAATCAACTTTCATCGTCCTGATGTACTCGGATATAGACTAAGGACGAACGTAGAAGACTTCTCGAATGATGAAAGCCAAAAGAGTCCCGACTACGACGTAGAACGCCGCCGTGAGAATGAGGGGGCCAATAGACGAAACATTGTCAGAGTTGAATGACGGAACGATTGACGAAAAGATCAGGGATGGCAGTGCAACATTCTGGATGGGTTGATCATGATTGACAAGTCAGCCCTATCGGTCGGTAGTCCGACTGGAGTCAGAGAGAGTACTAGCCATCGTGACTTGACTAAACCCCTTTGACGCGGCAGGAGGGAACAGGCCCTTTTTCGTGAGAGCAAATCCACAAGCGACCTGCAGAGAAACGTGTGCGATCAACGGTTGCTCACATCACCAAGTCTATTCCGGGTCGAGAAGAGGAAGCAGGAGAGCAAGGATCGTGGCGAGATCATCGTCAACTCACTGTAAGACCAATCTTGAGCAGAGGGACGAGGGAGATCCATATCAGAGCTCCCGTCGATGGCATGTTGAGCGATAAGTAGTCGTTGTCGGTGTGCGGTTGTAGGAGGGACGAAGCTTAGAAGTTCAGCAGGGATTTGGGGATTTCCGAATAACGCGGGCGAAGCCGAATGGAGATTAATAGGAGAGATAGTCGACGGCGAGTAGGCAGGAGCCTGGAAGCGGGGGGCTGCAGGGGTGCAAGACAGAGTAGGTAGCTGAGATCTGGTCCAACCGTTCTGATGCAGATATCAACAAGGGCAAAGTTGATGACCTCGGAGGAGACCCGGGCCGGCCGTTCCTTCCGGCCTGACTTTCCCCCTTCCCGATCAACGATCATCTGAGGGAGCGATAACGTGTTTCTTTGCGGCTCTCGAGAGTCAAAGGCAAGGGTACCATAGAGTGATCATTTCTCTTCTCTTCGCAGATTCGAGCAACACCCTTCTTGGCATTAATCGATGGCGCACGCGGTTGGCGGTGATGATGATAGCAGCGGCGGAAGAATCATGAATCGAAAGCGAGGACTAAGATGGCTCGAAAGTATGGGAGGTGTGAAGGTCGTTCAAACGTTGGAAGGAACGATGAAGAGAAGAAGGACTCTCAGACGAGTCTACAGAACGAAGAAGAGATGTATGCGAGGTAGGAAAAAGAAGCAAGGCATGGGTGCGAAATTGGAAAGACGATGAGATTTGGAAAGGGAGATGAGAGAATCTAATTGAAAAAAAAAGAGTACTCGTAAATGTGACTTGATGGGTTCCTCTGCGTTTGTTCTTGATTTTTCTTTTTAGAAGAGCTTGTCAAAGAATCGTTGCAAGAAGCCAAGGAATCCAGGAGCGAATGGCTTCTCCTTTGCTTGTTCACGTTCGTCCATCTCGTCGAGTTCTCGTCGACCCGATGTAAAGTCCATTGTGCTATTGGGTTGATGGATAGAGGATAGCACAAGTCAGCTGATCTGGGCGGATTGATGAACCTGATATGCTGCAGTGAAAGTGATCGGTTGGAATATGAACTCACTCGAGATCAACCCATCGAGTCATAGCGAAGAACGAAGGGTTGAGCGAATCTCGTCGACCACCAAAGAACTTCCAGCCAACGTAACAGAAGACGAAAATTGGCAGAGCGACTAGAGAGTTGATATGAAGGCGGAGTAATGAGTCAGGATCAAATCACGAATGCAAAAGTCAGGTGGAGAGGAGAGTCGTACCGTAGGCCGAGAGGAAGCTCGAAGCGGTGAAGTTTCCTCGGATGAAGACAGGGAACCCGTTGAAGAAGACGACGAGCGTGAGGAAGGCGAGACCGATCCAAGTAGCGTAGGGTTGGCTGAACGAGGCGAAAGAGGAAATAGGAAACAGACAGAGGAAGACTCGTAAACCTCTGGAAGCCGACAGCCGTTTTTTTTGGTATGAAGGTACTTACAAAGGAGCCTTGTAAGGTAGATCATCTCGAGAGAGGTTCTGCCTCTTCATACCGGCGTGGAACCGAGCGTAGGTGAAGAGGATCACCCACCACGTGATGATACCAGTGATAGACGAGATGTTGTAGACTGAATGCCGGAAGTGGATGAGTACACCGTCTAAGAGATCGAAAGAGAGCGACGCCTTGAACTTACGCCAGTTGAAGACAGTTTGGGCGGTGGCTCCTCCGGCATTGATGTCTACGACAAGATGAAGTGTCAGCAAGACAACGAACAAAATACCCGACGAGACTATAAAGTGAATGTGGTGACTCACAAGCGAAAAACCCGAACAACGAAGTGAGGGCTACACACCAAATAGGCAGACCCCTCTTGGTGCATTTTCGGAGGAAGCTGGGCGCCTTCCCTTCAATGGCAAGCGCGTAGAGCGTACGAGAGGAAGCGAAGAGGTCTGCATTACCAGCCGACCACGCGGCGATGAGAAGGACAGCGTTGATGACGCTGGACAAGCCAGTGATGCCTGCGTCCTGGATTGCGATGACTGGAGAAAGCAAGGTGACACAGTGAGCTCACAGCGCAAGGGGCCTAAACAAGTGACAAGCCGTGTCCACATACCGAAAGGGGAGACGGAGACCTCAGAGCCATCACCGGAGTTGAGCAGACGGGGGTCGGTATAAGGTACGAGCAAACCAATGATGAAAATAGCGAGAACGTAGAAACTTTGGTTGGGCAAAATTCCGTGTTCCTGGGTCAGCGGATGTCTGAAGGTCGGACTAAACAGGTGTGAGGAAGCTCACAGCAGGATTCTGGTCGAGCAAAGGAGGATCGAATCACGCAGGATTTGAGGTTAGTGTCGGTCGAGCACACGCGGGCTCAAAGGCAGATGAGCATCTCACCTCCAGAAGACTCGTTTGATTGCTTTGGGAACGTTTTTTCGAGCTGTATAGTGATTGAGAATAGTAGAGGGTAAGATGACATCAGAATCAACTCGCAGCGGCATTGAGAAATAGTCCAGACGAGAGCACGAACGATTTTCGGCCTCTCCAACGGTAGTGGCGACGATCTCGGTTCCAAGGAAAGAGAAAGCAGCTTGAACGAAAACGTTCCAGAAGGCGAGGAATCGGCCAAATGCACCTCCGACGACGACGTCACCGGCCGAAAACTGAGCAAAAGGTCCGGGTGACTACACGATCGTTCCAAAGTAAGCACAAATGCAACACGGACCAGCGAAGGAGATGTAAACGACTGACAATCCAGTGTCGGAAGCCGATGTAGCCGGTTGAGGCTGGTCCCGCACCGCAGTCGAGGGCGATACCGAGGATGATCAAGCCAACAATGGCAAGAATCTTGAGAAGGTAAAAGGTCGTTCAAAAAGTCAGGTTTAGTTGTTTGGCTAGGCTGGATGCGATGATGAACACCTACCTTCAAGGCTGAGAACCAGAATTCGAGCTCTCCAAACACACGAACCCCTAGCAGGTTGATGATGACGACAGCGGCGAAGAAAGGGGTGATGTATGCAGCTACGTTGGTCGAGGCGTCCCAGTAGGAGATCAAGATTGCGACCGCTCTGTGGAAAAACAGATGGATAGATTGGAGGATGAGCGCTGGTCCTGGAACGACTTCGAAGCTTGACTCGCGAGACCAGAGACTCACACAAGTTCAGTCGGAATGGTGATGGCTGAGGGGAATGTGGTGGAGCAGGTTAGATGGTGACTTTTGTACGGGTTTGAAGGCTACAACAGTCACGAGGCTATGCACCATACGAGTACCAATAGTTCCATCCAGTAGCAAATCCCCTAGGAAAAGCCATGAGAGGCGTTAGTGAAGACGTCGGAAATGCGTCAAAGGAGGAGAAAAGTACACACATAGCAGGCTAAGATGATGGGTGATTAGAGAAGCGGTGGAAGCAAATGCATATCCAGAAGAGCGGTAAAGTCAGATGGGCGATCAAGGGGTGATAGAATTCGCCTGACACGCCACAAGTACAGAGGACAGAAGAGAGACACAAGCACGAACATCGACAAATCGCGTCGCAAACCCGACGAATCCACCACTGTCGGGAAAAAGGGTTGACATCTCCCCAAGAGCAATCATGACGGAGTAAACGACCACACCCATGATCGTGTATCCTAGCCTGGAGGTTCGTAGAAGGTATCAGGACGAGTATCGAGCGCAGTACTGCATGTATCGATGCCGTGTTTGCTCACAGACAGCCAATCGGCCCTCCGGACGCCAATGCCGATCCCGATCCTACGAACAAACCAGTACCCTGTGTGGAGAGGGAAGAGAAGGAGGGCGGTAGGAACCATGAGCCGAATACGAGACACGCCGGCGGCCGCCGAACTGTCCAGATGAGCAGAGGGATTGATAGTCACAATGGTACCACCCAAAGCCATAAGACTAAGGTGTCTGGCCTGATGAACAGCAACAGCAGGGAGAGGCGGGAGCAGGACAAGAGGGAAGGATCAGCGGGCGGACAAGACTTTCGTCAGAGTACAACGCTTGACGTACCTTGAGGGTTCGCTTGACGTGGCCAAACTCTGCCGCATCACCTAGAGGGTTATCCGTAGAGGGAGATAGGTCGAAGGATGAAGGGTTCGGACAGTACACCAGGGGCGTCAGTCGACTTCCTTCATGCCCTCGTTCTCCAGCAGCGGCTCCTCCGATAAGGGAATTGACTACGCGAAAAGGACAGACCTCCTTCGACGACGTCGTGGTCATCAATCGACGAGTGAAGCCCCTCCTGCTTGATGTCGTCCAGGCCGTCAGCCGAGGAGCCGATCTTTTTTTCGTCGGTGGAGAACGAGGTTCGTCGGGAGGTCGAATTCTGGTCGATAAAGGTTTCTCTTGCTCGGAGCACGGATGGGGTTATATCTGGAGAGCCGGACATGGCTGGCTGTACAAGCGGCTTATTCTGCGGGGAGGAGGGGAGAGGGATGGTGGACCAGGAGAAGCTAAGAATTCGTCCTCGCCTACTCAGGAATTCCTTTTCCAATTCCCTCTCTGAGGCCTGGAACATGTCTGGTCGTTTTCCGAGTCATGCCCCGGTATTATGCTGGCCATCTGCACGATTGTCAAATGGATTTTCCGGGCGAAGCTTGTGTGCAGACTGTTGTGGCCAGCCAAAACGAAAAGAAGAAAGTGAATCTCCCCTAAGGAGGGGACCGAGGACAAGTCGAGGTTCATCTCTCCCCCTTCCTGCGAACCATCATCACCTTTGTCCCTCCTCAACATGATCTTCAATATCCACGACGCCTCTTCGGGCAACTCATTTGCGCTCCCCTTCAGAGGTGAATCATGGCTCGACCATCCATCTGGTCAGCCCAGCTCAGTCTGCTGATCCTCTCCTTCCATCTCTACAGATTCCGAATTTGCTCCTCTCATCGCTAGGATCGCAGACAAGGCCGGTGTTCCATCTGGTCAAAAGATCCACAAGGGTGGCCCATACAGGCTTTCTTACTCTCACAGTGGCAAGAGGTTCTCACTCGATGATGGTGAGATAGCTTTTCGACATGTTCCATCCGGAAATGGACGCTATGACGTAGAGTGCTGAACGATTTTCTGCTCGCTTCTTCCCTCCTTCCGCTGCATCCACCGTAGAGGACGACTTTGAGATCTTCCTCTCGAGGTTTCCTCCTGCCACGACAAACGAAGAGCCTGACCTCTACCTCACTGGACCCTCATCGTCGTCATCGTCATCATCGGTAGCCACCCCCACCAAGGACGAGACCCCTTCTTCTGGTCCTGGCATTCTCGCTACCGTCGCTGCTGCTTTCACTGGCTCTACTCCCGCCAACGGCAGTAACAATAACACCGCTAAATCGACTGAAGACAAGAAGCATAAAAAGTCAACGTCAGCTGTCACTTTGGCCAATACGGTAGCCAACAGTCGAGGAGCTCCCGAGCAGACGATCAAGTCACAGCCTCAGCAACAGCAACAGCAGTCGACGACTCGTCATGGATCGTCCAACCACGCTCCATTCAATCCCCTCCTCAGTCACCTCCCAACCTACACATCCAAGCCCTCCCCCATTCCTGCTCCCCTTACTCCTCCAGCCCCCGCCCGGCCTGCCTCTCCTACCAACTCTGTCAAGTCCAAATCGGGCAAGTCCTCCGCCAACTACCTTCAGAATCACCCTCCTCATCACCACCTCAACCAGGTCTCCCATCCTACCCTCACCAACACTCAGCTCGAGCCAGACCGTCGTTCAGCCGCTATCGCGCTCGCTCAGCAACAGAAGGAAGCTGGAAAGGGTCTTACCCACAAGAAGGAGTGGGAAGAGTTCCACGGCACCCATGGTGTCAGGACCATCACGGGTCAGATTGGACCTGTCCAGGGAGTCAGGATGTTGATGAAGGCAGGCTACAAGCACGTCTACCTCAGCAGGAAATTCGCATTGGCCAATGGCTTCATCCCCAAGGGTTCGTCCGCTCCCTTTGCCGTTATCTCACAATCGTATCGAACTGACACGCTCGGACTCTGATTCCTCCACAGACGCCGCACCCGGATGGTACGGTTACGGTGGACTCGTCAACCTTGGTCAGTGGCAGATCAAGGTCGGAAGCAAGACTCAAATGCACCAAGTGATGCTCTCTGAAGAGACTCACTTTGACGTTGTCCTTGGAAGGATGTGGATGGTTCGTCGGCGGTCTCTGTTTCGCTTGTAGCAGACATGGCAGATCCCCGAGCTGATCTGATCATTTCCCTTCCTTGCGCCGCATGTAATTAATCCCTTGACACCTACAGGAAAAGATGGGCGTCAAGACAGACCCTCTTGATCAGACGAACGTTACTCTTATGGGATCCGGTGGAGCTGAGCCAGAGACGATCCCTTGTGATCTCGTCTTAATTAGGGATGGACGGTCAGTAGCCAATCGTAGGGAGCGCATCGGATTACTGGTTGAAGAAGTGGCTTCGCTGACTGTTGGTCATTTTTCTTTCCAGAGGCGAGCACGTTACCGTTACTTAAATCGTCGCAGTCTTTCTGTCCCCAGCGTCGGTCCTCTTAATCCCATACTTGTAATTAGCCTTCCCCTGTCGCACTATCTTGCTCTGGCTCCCACCTTCCTCTCGCTCTTTCAAACGACCGAATTTCTTGTCTGAAGCTCAGGCTATCGTCTACCTGATATCTCTCGCTACATACTCTTAATCTTCGCTGCTGTTTGCTATGCTTCATTCTCTGTCTCTATCTTTGTTGGATTCCTATCTTATGGCTCGTGTCTGTGGTCTCTTGAGCTTGGGCAAGGGGATGGTTCGGATGTTTGCTTAGCAGACGTCTCCGTGCAAGCGGAAACCCGGAATCAACTAGGACGCAGCATGTCTGGTCATTCGTGGACGTTATCGACCGGAAGTAAACGAGATGTGATAGAGTAGTATGGGGCCCGACACGCGAGGCAGAGGAAAGATTCGAGTCGAAAATTGCCGGAAATCGGCCCAAGCTCGGCCAGCAGAAGGGGGCGGAGACCGATTCCGAGATCGAGACAAACTCTCACCCGAGCGTTTCCTCCTTCGATATTCCCTTCTGCCCCATGTCTGCTCCATCAGCTAGCGGCTCGAGGTTGTTTGAATCTCCGGAATCAAATGAGAACCAACCTGAAGCAGGACCCTCAAACAAGACCCATCCCACCACCAACAATACAAACCACGAATCGTCCCTTACCTCGCTTCGTGTTCAACCGATTCAGCCTCAGCTACTTCATCATCACCATCACCAGCCTCAGCATCATCAACTCTACTCGTCAAATATCCCGCCAATAAATCAGTCTCCAGCCTCCTACGGCCTTCCCTCGCTGTCGTATCAGAATCAGCCGCTGTCATCATCCTCGGGACCTTCCTCTTATCCTCCAATCATCTCGCCATACTCTAGACATCCTTACCTACCTCCACCGCAGCTCATGATGGGGTATCCTCCGAACCCATATGGCATGGCTCC
This sequence comes from Udeniomyces megalosporus, assembly GCA_039545415.1. Taxonomy (NCBI): domain Eukaryota; kingdom Fungi; phylum Basidiomycota; class Tremellomycetes; order Cystofilobasidiales; family Mrakiaceae; genus Udeniomyces; species Udeniomyces megalosporus. The sequence goes on along the minus strand of BCKM01000019.1, from coordinate 290,941 downwards.
CTTTCAGCCTCAGCCGCTTGGTCAGCAGCAACAGCAACAGCAACATCATCAGCCACCGTCACATATCGGGGATGCACGCTCGTTTGGCTACCCACCCGATCCCAACATGGGGTGAGGACCTCTGTTCCAAAGAAAGGATCATCATCGAATACTCTAGCTGACGCATGCAACCCATTGTACTCACTTGGGTTCGTTTCTCTCTAGCTACCTCTCCCCTTATGCAAACCAATCCGGCCAATTCTCCCCCTCCCTACCTCCACTTCAACACTCTCCTTCAGCCGCCATCAAACCATCGACGCCGAGTTTGAACGAGCGTGCACACTCGTCTCAACGACCCAGGTCGCCTATCGCCGGCCGAGGCTCGCCGTCTCCCTCGACTGCTCTTCCGGTCAACTCGGTTCCTTCTCCTCCTCCCCCTCCCCCTCCTCCGGCACCTCCTTCAACCAAAAAGAAACCGAAACGCAAGTCCCTATCAATTTCCACTGATAACCTAGCAGACAGCAGCAACGGTGAGCCACCCAAGAAGAAGGCTGGGAGGAAGAAGAAAGCAGTGCCAGACGTACCGGACCATGGCGGTGACGAAGATGAGGAAAAGAGAGCAAAGACGAGTAGGGCTTGTGACGTATGTAGAGGGAAAAAGACAAGGTGTGATATTCTTCCTGGGATCGAACCGCAAATCTGTCGGTATTGCAAGAACGTAAGTCTGTTCATCGTCCGGTCGGATTTGGGCCGATTGAGAGGAGCTCACCCTTCGCCGACGTATCCTCCTTGATCTCGCAACAACGTTGACAACGACGACACGCAATCAGAACGGACTTTCATGCACGTTCAATCTCCCCATCTCGGAAACTCGATTTAAAAAGAAACGTCTACAAGAGGAGGCCGCAGCAGCTGAAGCGGCGAGACTTCTTCTTGCTGCTGTTGGGATGACACCTACATCTGCACCCGGTAGTCCCTGGGGAGGTGGAGGGAGGAAAAACAGGCTTGGCGGGATAGGCGGAGGAGGCAGTAGAGATGAGGAGCACGATAGGTTCGACAAACCGGAGAGGATCGTATCGGGCCAGAGCTGGTCACGCCATACTGGAAACGGATCGAGCGGCGGAAGAGGCAGCAGGAGTGGAAGTATAGGTAGCTCGATTCACAACAGAGGCTTAAGTTATGAGGAAGGAGGGAGAGGAGGAAGTGGAGGATACTTCCAAGATGGAGTGAGGTCGAGTCTACATGATAGCCCAAGCGGATCAGCTAGTGAGGAGGAGGACGAAGAAAAGGAGGATGACCTCAGTGATGGCAGAAACAGAGGAGGTCACGGCCAACCCACAAGTCCCCATCTGGACAAGTCGACGATGTCAAGTAGCGTTGCAGCGAACCGCGCAAGGGAGGAAAGGTTAAACGCAAGGGTCCAGGGTGGGTTTGCTTTCAGACATGTCGCTTCCCACCATCTTTGTCCGCGCACACTATGCCTTAGACATACACCTGCCTGACTTGCTATATCGTCATCATATACTACAGGTCCCACTTCGGTCGCTTTCCTCCTTCATTCTACAGCCGCTCTCCCAACTCAAACATTCGCGACTTACGATCTTCGCTATCATACCTCTTTCGAAGTCTCCGCTTCAGGTGATGGTCTTATCAAAATCTACGAACCAACCAGTACCAATCAACATCTTTCTGCTTCACCTTCATTACTTGAACAATCGAATTCATCTCCTAGTTTGAATCCACAACAACAACAGTATCCATCACAATCAAATCCAAGTACAACGCCTGTCTTCAGTCTCCCTCCAAGCATCGAGGAGCATTTACCTTCAGAAGTTATTCAGGATCTAGTCAATATCTACTTTGAGGAGATTGCCCCACTCTTCCCAGTCATCTCAAGGAACGAGTTTTTGGAGGAGAAGAAACCTAGTCCGTTAATGTTGTTCGCCATCGCCGGTGTAGCTGCCACGTGAGTAAATGGAGGTCTTGTTTTCCTCTTGTTCCTTGGACCGTCCTCCCTGAAACAGTCAAGCTAGGCCTGTTTAAATTGACCGCGAAACTTCCTTCTCTTGCCGCTGTACCTGTTTTTTTTTTGTCTGTATAGACGACGAGACTATCCCAGAGAAGTGTTCAACTCACTTCGAACGACCATCAATGGAATCATCAAGGTTCGTTCGTTCATCGATGAGCTTATTCTCTGTCCATCAGCACTGCTTGCATCGTATCAGGTAGCTGTTCTTGAAACTCATTACGTAACGTGACTGAACCTCGTTTGTTTCTACCCGGCTGTTTCGATTTCGTTGCCCATTCCACTCACAACAAACACAGTCCAACGACGTTCTCTCAGACGGATCATTACAAAACGTCCAAAGTTTACTCATTCTTAGTACGGTTGGGGATTTACATGCTCAACCAACAACCTTAGCTATCTCGGCTGCCAGTATGAGATTGAGCGTAGCCATCAGAATGGTTCGTTTTGCTACGCTTCCAGGTCCTTGCTAGCTTGACGAGGAAGTGGAAAAAGGGCTAAAGTCGCTGGGAAATCATTTGCGGGCAACGATAGGCACAAGATCTAGGGATGCATCGAGATGAAATCTCAAAGAATGATGTCGTTCACCTCGAACTTCGCAGAAGGCTTTGGGCTTGCTGCGTCATCATGGATCGATGGTACGATTCCTTCTTCCTCTTCGTTGTCTCTATCAACACCAAACTCATAATGCTTCACCGACCCCTCGCCTCACAGGTACGCTGCCTCGCTTGGCTTACCGCTCATCATTGATCTTCTCGACTGCGACGTTCTCTTACCGTCACCTGACGAGGTCCACGATCCGGAGGGACCCATGTTCTCTATCATGGGAGCGGATCGACCTTATCTCTTCTTGAGCGAGCTCCTCAAGTTGAGTATATTGTTGGGGAGAGTGACGAAGTTGATCTATGGGTATGTGCGATGAACTCTTACGGGAAGGAGATTCTTGGCCTCTCCTTCCTCTCGATTCAGCGGCTCATCGGTCCAAATATTCTACCTTGTCCTCTTCTCCTATCTTCAGACCCACTGGACTCAAACATGTCGATGATCAACAACTCAATGCCCTAGTGAACGACATGCGAGCCTGGAGAGGAAACCTCCCAGGCATTCTCCAGTTTGAAGGACCCAACTCATCGATGCAAGCTGGACTCCTTCACATGTTCTTCACAGCTGTCAATTTTCTTTTCTTTCGTGGTAAGCACTGTCATCCTTTTTGTTCATCTCTTGCTCTTCCTGCTGGGTTGAAGATTGAGGTCCTTGGTGTTCATGTCAACAGTCTTCATGCGCATATCGTATCGATGTCCTCAACATCTCAAATTCAGTTTGGACATTACGACTTGGACGGAACTCCAGAAATGGTCAAAAGAGTCCATTGATTGGCTGGAACGACATTCGTGAGACGACAAACATCTATCTTGTGTAGTTGAAGGGATCGTTGTGCTAACTCGAGGGGATTTCTGAATCGCACGCTGTCTAGGACGGCTCTCGACACGTTGTTTATCACCAGCTATTCCTCTGTCTCGATCGCACTCATCCAATACCATACGTGGGCTCGAAGAAAGGACCCTGCAGCAAAATCAGCTTTACGGAAGCTAAAGAGTGTCGCTAGACAGTGGGAGGTGCGTGTTCACTTAGGCGACTCGACTCTCGGAACATGGTTCGCGATCAATCAGTTAACGAGTCATGGATATATGTTTGGTTCTCGTTCATGTCGTGCATCGTAGCTCGCCGTTCAACCAGACCACATGAGCATTCGACGAAAGGTAAGCACAATCTTGATACCCCGTCCTCCTTACCTCATCTGACCTCCGAAAAATTGTCTGGATGGATCGTTTTACTGCACCATCAGACGATGGAAGTCATGTCTCTTCTATACGACGCCGCTCAACATGCTCATTCCTCTGTCGGATCACTCGAGGATGGTCGACTCAATCCAACAAAGGGCGTCCAAAATGATCGACCATTATTGGACACGCTACTCAAGTTCAAACCAGATGCGAGGTAAGAATTCAGCCTCCCCATTTCTCCTCTGATGCATCACCTCTTGGGTCATACTCGCACGGAGTTACTCAATGTATGCGTCCCTCGTTTTCGTCTCTATCTCATACATCAGTCGACCAGGAGGAGGCGTCTTCGTGGCTGATGAAAACGTCAAGACGCACTTCACTCGAGAGGGTCTACCCGAAGGAACTTTTGCTCGTCCTCAAAGTAGCGATGGTCGTCCCACATCATCAGCACCTGTAGTCTCACCGGATCCCTCTTTCCTTGCCACCCAAATGAGGAATGTCAATCCAAACATTGGTAACATCTTTCATTATCAACAACATTTCGCCGTTGAGGAACAACCACCTTTCGGAATTGAAGGTGTGAATGGAGTCGATGGTTCGATATCGATGGTCGGACGAGGAGAAGGATCAGAATTTGACTCGACGGGTATGCATCAATCTTCAATACCCTTCCAACACCAGCGACAACCCCAGGTCCATCATCATCATCATCATGAACCAACACCAACCTCTACTTCCTCTGGCTCGAACATCACCGAAGAGACCAACAACAAGGTCCCATCATCCAGTCATCCCATGCTATCCAATTCCAGTAATCTTGATTCTTCTCTCGTGTTTCTCAACGATGGAACGGAAGGGACAGGAAGAAGAGGAGGAGGAGGACTAGAGAAAGAAGGCATCGATTCCGAGGAAGGTGACGGTGCTGGTGCTGAAGAGTTGGAGATGATTGGACAACCAGGTTTGTTACTTGAGGATATACCAGGTCAATTGTTTGATTGGGATTCATGGGATAGCGTACGTGTTCCCCCC
>BCKM01000019.1:275103-285338 GCA_039545415.1 Udeniomyces megalosporus | reverse complement strand
CCCCCCCCCTCCCTCATCCTTTCCTCTGAGAATCCAACCCTAACCAATCGGACTCAATCACCTCCCCCATCCACCACCCGATGCTCTCGAACCTTGTCCGTCGTCGTCTTCGTCAACGTCGTTGGTGGTGATGATGATGATGAGAATCCAAAGCCTGATCCAAACCCAGTCTTTTTTTTCTTCTTTTTACCAAAGTCCCCATATTGGTCGTTCCACTGATTAAAAGAAAAAAAAAAAGGATGATCACAGAGAGAGGAAGAGAGAGTGAGTGAGAGAGAGAGAAGGGACAAGAATGTATCCATGACAGAAGGAAAGAAAGAATGCAAGGTGGAGTGGGGTTTCATGGAACGTAGAATCCAAAGATATATCAGTACGACTTGTCTTCGAATGATGAGAGACTGAAAAGATGGGCGGATGGTTGATTGGATTTGATCGTGGAGGAGGAGAAGGAAGGGAGTGGAAGGGGGGTGGTGCTTTTTTTTTTTCTTCTTCTTTTTTCTCCTTCTGCTAGATTCTAAAACCTTACCTTTTTGAGTGCAGGGAGGGAGCCTAAATCCTCTGAACCTGATGAACTCGAGTTCTGAAGTGCGAATTCAAAGTGAGCGTTGGTAAGGATTCTTGGTTTGAGGATCTTCTTGTCATCTTCTTCCTTTTCGCCATCTTCGATGTTTTCTTCTGGAGAACCAATTGAAGAGGAGGAGGAGGAGGAGGAGGGGGAAGAAGAAGAAGTATTTGATGGTGATGATTCCTGGTTATTGCTTAGATCGGAACTAGAGGATTGATTGACGTTTGGAGTAGTAGTAGGAGAGGGAGTCGATTTAGGTGACGATGAATGCGAAGAAAGTGAAGCAGAGGGGAATGAAGATGAAGGACAAGATGATTTGTTCGACCAGATGTGATCTTGCGTTGTGGAATTCGAATCAGGAGATGCTGAGCAGGAAGAATCGGATGAAACAGAAGAAGAAACTGGGATTGGTTTCAACTCCTTGACTGAGGCGGAAGGGATGAACTTGACGTGAGTCCTTTCGTTCGGTGATCTTTCCCCCTTGTCCGTTGAGGTTGATTCAGATTCTGTCGAAGAAGATCCGACAGATTCAGAGGTGGTGAGAGCTTTCTTCTTCTTCCATGGAGCGGGGTAAAGTTCCTTGATCGATTGTTGAGCAGCGAGGACGCAGAGATCTAAAAGACATCAAGTCGTTAGCTGTTGTACTGATAACTTTAAACTTAAGCCTGTGTATATCGATGGACTCACGTCTGAGATCTGAACCTGAATAATTATCCGTGTCGGCAGCCAGCTTTGAGAGATTGACAGCTGGGTCAAGGTTCTCCTCGCGGAGAAGAATCTTGAGGATCTCTGTTTTGGTTTTGGTTGGTATAAAGAAAGTTATTAAGATGAAGGGTGTATCGGTTGAGAAAGGACACTGGACAGACCTTCTCGGGCTGTGACATCTGGCAAGTCGACCATCAATCTTCTGGGTAGTCGTCGGAGAACTTGACAGTCCAGAAGGGATGACATAATCGAGAGGTGAGTAGATGGCTCTGCAGCTTTGAATTGAATCCAACCACTCACGAGCTTCGTCCAAATCCTGAGGTCTGTGGGATCGAAGCACACAATGTCAGGGTCACCGATAAGACGGAACTGATCGCACATCAAGATGAGAAAAGCAAGTGCTTACCGGTTGGTTGCTCTAACCCAATCAGACGTTGAACGATCAGCATCTCGGGCGTTCATGAGATCAGGTGAGCTGTGGTGACTGCACATACCCGATGATGAAGAGACCCTTCTCTCGATTAGCCCTCGAGGAGGTAAGACCATCCATCTCTTGCATGAACTCTGCCAGAACGCATCGATTCAAATCAGCGTTGAAGCACCGAGCGATTGTGGAGGCTTAAAGATTAGGGGGGGGGGGGGGAAGTGGGGGGAGAAAAGGACAACGACAAACCCGTCAAAACATCCCTCGTAGCCGAGCCGTTGTCTGGACCATTACCGCGAGCGACGAACATGGAATCGATCTCGTCGATAAAGATGATGCATGGTGCGAGCTTTCGTGCGAGCGAGAACACTGCCTTTACACGTTCTGATGAAATCAACGAGAACAAAGGGAAACGTTCAAGGACGGAATGGAGAAGATAGAAGGAGTCGAGTCTTAACAAAGGCTGACAAAGGTCAAAGAGAACGGGAAAAAGACAGAACAGAAGGTGATGAACTTACTCTCCGACTCGCCGTAGTACTTCGTCTGAATATCAGAGACCTTGATAGTGATCATTCGTGCGCCAGATTCCTTTGCTAAGGCTCGAGCGAGCAGTGTTTTTCCCGTTCCAGGCTGAAGATAGATTGATTAGGCGGGGGGTGTTAGTCGAACCTTCTTCGGATGGCAGTGCAGATCGAGTCAGGCAGGAAAGATGGTGTAGATGGCAGAAAATACGGACGGGTCCAAAGAGAAGAGCTCCCGATGAAGATTGCGTCTTAAGAACTGGATACGAGAGGTTACCCAACAGTCAGTAACGCGAGCGACCCGCATCGTGAGGATAGATGGTGATACATACTTCCAGAGTTAAAGGCCTCTGGCATGAGAAGTGGCAACGAAATGGCCGTCCTACGAACAGAGATTCGGTCAAATTCAGAATGTATTATCGACGCGCTCCAAAATCGAGTCTCTCTTATCGTCATCGCGCGACTCACCTGAGTGCATCAGTGACCTCCTCTGGTAGATGGACGTTGTCAAACCCATCCAGCAATGATCTCGTATCGACGATCGTGCCTAACAAAGATTTTTCGTAGCTATCAAGGGTTCTGTCGGCTTTGAGGGTCGCAATGACTGGATCCGGTTTGGCCTCAACGATGATAGGTTTCTTGGAGTCATTTTCGGAATCACTGGCAGACTTAAGATTGTTGTTAGGATGAGAAGTTGAAGAGGAATTAGGGATGGTGGGAAGGTCCCACAGACTGAGTGGAACAAAGTTGCCCTTGAGGTCTGTGGAACTCGATTTTGATTTGAGAGCTTTCGAGACGCCAGTCCTGACAATATCCCCCCAAGTGATCTCAGGCATGGGACCGGTTGAGAAGGGATAGGTAGGAGACGAGGGAGATGGGAGGATTGAAGAGGAGGATGAAGAGGTAGGAGATGCAGATGCCGCCTTATACGACTTTCGCAAAGCAGACCTGGCAGCGAGGGCGATTCCGGAAGCGTGGACTGTGGTATTGACGATATCAGGCCACGAGATGACGGTGCAGCTCATGAGATCCACAAGCTTTGCGGAGGAACGGGCGATATCTGGAGACAGAGTATTTGTTATCGGAGTCGGTGTTGAGTTTGAGTTCTCGAGCTTGTTGGATATGTTATTGTTGGATGTGTTGTTGTTGGATATGACGTTTTGGTTGTTATTCTCCACGACCGCGTGCTGGGCGTTCTTTCCACTCGTTTCGATCTTCGCATCCGCCACCTTGGACTGATTTCCCTCCTCCTCCTCAACAACTTTGGCCATTGCCTTCAAGACCTCAATGCTCTCTTTATGAACCATATGCAAGCTCTCCGCCGCCATCTTGAAAAGAAGGGTATTGATCCTCAATCTCTCCGCTTTTCTCTCCTCCAGCTCCCTGTTGACATCTCGTTTCTCTGGGACGATACCTACGATCTCCCACAGAGTTTTGTTTTTGTCACTCGGCGATCCACTCGATGACATCCCGGAGCTCTCGAATTTGGCGGAGAGCCGAGCCCAAGACTTGTTGGCACTATGAGCATCGTCGAATTTGGGCAGCAGTGCACCCCATCTACCGGCCCTCATCGTTTGGATTCGCTTCTCTGCGATTGCCTCACGTTGAGAAACATCTTGAGCCTCTGAGCACCCTTCAAGAAGGTTGATGGGTTGACTCTCGGGGGTAGCAGCGACCATGGAAACCCCTCGGAGTGACTGAATGGAAGACATTTCTCGCTTGAAGGACTGGAGGAGTTTGGCAATCTCGCTGCCGAGATTTTGGGGTGCAGGAATGGCGGAAATATCGAGGACCGAAGGTGAAGTACCTAGCACGAGGAGGGTAGGCCCGACGGTGGTCCGTCGTCTCTCGATGGCTTTAGTCAAGCGAGTGTACCAGTTGTGACTGTTGTCATTGGAGGACACATCGACGATGATCTTATGGAAGAGATGGGCATTTTGGAGATAAATGATACGCGATCGAACTGGACCCGTGGAGGGGGGTGTGGTACTTGTGGTAGCATCGGCAGGAGAGAAGGGGGACGATGGTGAAGGGGAAGCATTGACGAGTTCGTCGAAGAGCTTGTTGATGACGTAGAGGGGTTGGATTCCAGCGAGGGGACCCATCGCCCTGTACCTATTCATGACGTTTGGTACGGCCGGACTCGACGACGTTCTCGGAGTGAGGGGCGAGGTCTTCTTACTTCCGGTCTTTGTAGATCCGTCGTCCGGTTTTTCAGTAGATCTGCCCTTCCTCCTGAACGCCGTCTGTTCGTGGTGTTCTACGCCTTCCACCAACTTCCTACCAACGATGATGGGTCCGTTCTTCCAGATGTTTTCCTTCGTACCAGACCAGGATCCCACTCGATCGTCACCCGGGATGTTCCGTTGAGCGAGTTTAGTCTCGAAGTCAGGGCTGTCAACTTTCAAGGGTATATCATCGAACATGCCCTCGTCATCGTCTTCGTCCAGCTCGACTGCCCCCTCGTCATCTTCTACATGATTGACAGGGGGCTCCGACAGTCTGAGGTCCTTGTTGCGGTTGTCATCTCGTGGACGTTTGAGTGTGTTGGGTGTAAATGGAATGGCCGAGGTAGCTAATGATATGGGACAGACAGGATGTGAAAACGATTTAGCGATGGGCTGCTAAGAGTAGCAGAGCTAAGCCATGTTTGAGGATCATGCACTGACCAGGTCCGAGCGATCCATGACCTTCGGCAGCAAGCTCGATGGCATCCAACATGACCAAGTCTGCACCAATGTTGGACGCTGCAGCTTCCATGGCGGCGTCCATGACATACCTGCCTCCCTCATAAGGCGTATAAATACCGACTACGGGTTCGACCCCCCTTCCACCGACGTTGAGACGAGGGTAGACGGCTCTTCCGTTCTGCGTAGAGTGATGTAGGGCGCTGGAGAGAGTCGAGGCAAGAACGTCGAGCGTGTGAGCGTCAGGTAAGGACGAATGATCGGTGGAAGGAGGAAGTGTGTGGGAAGACGTCGACGCTGAGGATCTTGGAGGTAACGGTGGGGGTATCGAAGCTGGTGGTGGTTGTAGATCAGGAGACGAGGAGTGGAAAGGGGTAGTCGAGTGGGATGGGGGTTTCGTGCCATTCGGTCGAGATTCATCTAACGAAGGGGAAGTTATCTGAGCAGCGGGATCGTTCGGATCTATAGCTGAAGAAGGACTAGTCAGAGCAATGGGTGATGGCTGTTTGGGCGTCTTGAGGTGAGCGTTGATCCAGGCACGGGGCAGGACAGTGACCGAGGCGAGTTTGGGAGGATAGTCATCATCGGCCTTCTCTGGGTTGGATATCTTATTGATGACGGACTTGGGCAAGTAGCCGAGATACATGTCAATCTTGTCTGGGGAAGCATCCCGTCCTGGCGGTCTGAAGAGAGTGTGGGGGGGAGCCTTTCTGGGAAGGGTGTGTGGGATAGTTGTGGAGAAGTTGGATGTGGTCCTGGGAGATGGCAGGGGACGTCTCGAGTTGATGGCTATTGACCTGTTTGAGGACCGAGAGAGAAGCATGAACGAGTGAGTGGTTGTCGGGGAACTCAAGGGGAACTCTTGGATCCAATCGTCAACTGAACGCCCAAACGTCACACCGACCTCAATCCAAACCATCACCGCCCTCGACCAGCTCCTACATGACCAGCCACGCCCCTCAGGAGCTCATCCCCTCCATCCCGGGCAGACGAATCACCGGAGAGCAAGCCGGTCACCTCATCACCCACGTCGCTACCCTTTGCATGCTCAACACTCCTAGGTGAGTCCCTCCCCCCATTTTATGTCTCCATACTTTTCTGTTTTTATTTTCTCTCCAGATCTCTTCTCTACCCTTCCGAGTATCGACTAGAGCGTTGAAACCTCCCAACCGCCTCAAAAATCCTACACTCGCACAAAGCCGAGCGCTCAAGAGCTGGGAGGGGGACTTGATCCTTCTTCCGTGGCTTACCTGTACTCGTTCACGACTTGCCCTGCACTTTCTCCAACCTTCTAGCGGCCAGATTGAGCACGTGAGAGAATGAGGCTGTCCATAGCGCTGACCGTGCTTCTCATACCTCTAACCAGATTTCCCGGCTCGCAACCCGTCTCGTTTTCCCAAGATTCTCTACGACTATTGGAAAGTGAAGAGTATGTCATCTCTCTCTCTATCAGAGCAGCTGATGGCAAATGATGGACGCCTCGGCTGTATCTGCCTTCGATGCTGACGCTTGCTCGTCCGATTCGCGCTCTCCGACTTGATGTTTATCATGTGACGCTTTGGTCTTCCAGTTTTTGGGTGTGTGAGAAGTCGGATGGTGTTCGAGTGTTAGTCCTCATCCTCTTCAACAAGATGCTCAATGTGCAGGAGATATTCTTGGTCAGTCAAAAGCGCACACATGCTATCCTTCAATTGAGCCCTCGTGATCCTCTTGACCAAATGATCTCGCTTACTAACCTTTTATATATGAGTAATGATGCCTGAAACAGATCGACAGACGTGAAGAGTTTCGCCAAATTCAAGGCTTGACCTTCCTCAACATCTCAATACCTCCCTCTAAGAGGACAGGTCGATACGCACCCCTATCGGACACGATTCTCGATGGTGAACTCGTCATCGATGTTCATCCCGAGACGGGTGAGGTTCGTTTACCGCTTTGTCTGATCACCAGCCAGAACACACCGCTGATTTGATCATCCGACTTGTTATCCATTTTCGTTCATGCCTACCAACAGCAAACACTCCGACTCTACGCGTTTGATTGCATCGTCTACAATGGCGAAAATCTCTTTGCAAAACCACTCTCATCACGGTATGGTGTGCGTAGTCACGGTTCGAGGATTGTCTCCGAACTCCCCTACTTCGATCATTCCTTACCTGACCATTCGTTCATCCTCACTCTCTGACCTTACGACTGCATCATTTCCCTTTCTACCATCTAGAGACTCAAGAGTTGGATCACTCCACCGGCAGCTTACCAAACCGATCCAGACACACCACCTCCTTTTGAGATCATTCTCAAGGAAATGTCACTTTCATACGGAATCAGAGCCGTCTTCGAGGAACAGATCCCTCGACTTCATCATGGTCATGATGGTCTCATCTTTACTTGTTGCGGAAGTGGATACGTTGCAGGAACGGACAACAAGATGTAGGCGTTTTCTTTTTCTTTGTTCTTCCCGAGATGACATTTTCTCTCTTAGAAAATCCCCAAGATTACCTTCCCTGCTAATTTATCCTTGATTCCTTGATGTCAACCCTTCAATCACACCACTCACCGCTGCCATCGAATCATCATCCTCTGTTCGTCTGTTCATCAAAAGCCTCAAGTGGAAACCTCCCTCTGAAAACTCCATCGACTTCAAGCTCGAACTTCGATTCCCTCCTTTTGATTCACCTCATCCTCAAGCTTCCTCCTCTTCCTCATCGTCATCATCAGCTATCGATTTCTTCCCACCAAACTCAACGGGTTCATCACCCGATGGTATCGATTACGATGCCAAGCCAGTGTTCAAGCTTTGGCAATGGGCTGGAGGGGAAGACTACGAATTCTTCGATTTGATGGAAGTTGAGGATCAGGAATGGGAGGAGTTAGTGTCACGTTTACCTTCCTTTCCTTGGTCTGGATCACTTTCAGCACAATAGCCATGTACTAACACTATATGATTTCCTCCTCCTTCTCCTCCTCTCAACTTGTGAATCGTTCTGGCTTAGGATGAAAGCATCGGGTATTCAATATGATGATGCCATCGTCGAAGTCGTTTGGTCAGTCGAAGACCAAACTTGGAAGATCATGCGAGTCAGAGATGATAAGCATCATGGGAACCATTCCAAGACGGTCAAGAGTATCATCGATAGCATCATGGATGGAGTTGAAGTTGATCAGGTAAGTCGGATGAGGGTTTCTTCCTTTCTTGGATCTCAGATTGAAAGAGACAAACAATCTCAYGCCCCCCCCCCCCCCCCCCTTCTTTTTTTTGCGATACACATCTTCCTATATATATATATATAAAACCTCGTCTCATCTGTTTTTCCCTTCGATATTCAAACGCCTGAATTTTAGTTGTACGATCTGGCTCCGATGATCAAACACAACTGGAAACGAAGAGCTCAAGCTCCTCCACCTTCAGGTCCTTATCGTCATCATCAACAGCATCAAAACCAATCGTACCACCAACAACAACCGCATCATCATGCCTCATCATCGCGTCCAAACAGTAGTTCTGGAAATGGTGGTGGTTATCAACCTCAACCTCGACCTGCGATCCCTCAGAGACCGATCGGGGGAGGAAGTGGTGGTGGAGGCGAAGGGCCGAATGGATTACCATCTAGACCGATGGGTGGACAAGGCTCTATGGGTGGCCTCAAGAGGGTTTAAGCTTGGGAGAGGAGAAGGACATCGAACGTGGATCGAATGAAGAGGTTAGGAAAGAGGATGAGGAAGGGATTGTGAGAGAGAGTTTGTCTTGAAAGGGGGAAGGATGGTGCGGTGGAGGAGAACGATAAAGTCAACGTATCTCAATTCGGATATTCCTCGGTTCAAATGAGCGGGTCTGAGAGAGAGTTCTTGAATCTGAGAAGAAGAAGAAGAAGAAGAAAAAATCCCCTACGGTACTAACCTTGGTTTTCTCGAACCTCGAGGGCTTCGATATTTCAACGCTGCGCTTTCATCCCGTCACTAGCATTCGGTTCAAGAACCCTCAGGAACTCGTCCATCTTCAGAACCATGTCCACTATCACATACACACTCTTTTACTCTAGCGTCGATGACTCGACAGGTATCATGTGGTGTCCTGTTCGTCCCCAAGTACCCTTTTCAATCAAGGCTACCCCCAACTCACTCGATTCGCTCCCACAAATCTTGAAACTCTCAATCATCATACATCATGACGGGCGGGTTTTTTTTCTCTTCTTTCTAGGATTGCGTTAATGCCATCCCAACGGTCGAAAAAGTCTTTTCCAAAAAACCATCAACCCAACGTTCGTTTCTCCTTTGTCTCTCTCTCTCTCTCTCTCTCAACTTGTTCTCACCTTTCGCTTTTGTGTATGTATGTATGTGTGTGTATGTGTGTGCAGAACCAAAGATCGAATACGTCGGTTCGAAATCAACTTGGAGAGAACCAAGTTCACCTTATCGACTTCCACCTTACTCGTTAACTTCTATCCCCACGATGATTCGATATGTTGATGTAAGAGTTTTTTTTTTTTCTTTCTTTTTTTCTATTTTTTTCTTCTTTTGAATGTATCTCTCAAGGATCTATCAAAAAAAAAAAAACTAACTGTTCTCATAATTTCTCCTCCTCCTCCTCCTCCTCCTCCTGCTGCTGCTGCTGCTGCTGCTGCTACCCTCCGTTCACGCATCCTCTCCCCTTCCTTCTCGGGGATTTTTTTTTCCTTCCTCCCTTTGCAGGGAATCGAACAATCTCGAATATCAGACCCGGAACTCCTCGATTTTAACCACCTAGAATCATTCATCAATTCCCCTTCGAATTAAGAAGGACGAACCCAAGAAAGTGTCCAGCCTAAAGGCAAGTCAACGTGGATGACTATATATGAGTTCGTTTTGAGGGGGGGAAGGAAAGGAAGGAATGTTTTAGGGTCGACGTACTTGGATGAAACGATCGAGATGATTTTTTTCTTTTCTTTTCTTTCTTTCGACTTGAGATTGTTTTGAACATGACGTTTTCGATCCCCTTTTCGTCATTCGTCTTTCATTTTACGCACGAGAACACACAAGAAATGAATAATCACATTACGCACACACACACACACACATACATATATCCCTGACATACTACATATCAAAATCATCATCGTCCTCATCAATGTCTCTACCCATTCTACCATTTCGAATCCCACCTCCTCTAGATCCACCACCACCACCACCACCTCTTCCTTCCTTTCGACGAATTCCTCCCCACTCCTCTTCCGATTCCGGTTCCGATTCATCATGATCGTTGTTGTTGTTGGAAGATGGATTGGAGAGTGGCATGTGTGAGGGTAAGATGGCTTCCATTCTAGAAAGAATCGTTTGGATGTCTAAGGGGGGGGGGG
>BCKM01000019.1:214183-274298 GCA_039545415.1 Udeniomyces megalosporus | reverse complement strand
GGGGGGGCGTCAGAGGGAGGGGGATGAGGGAGGCAAGGAGGAGTTTGGTTCAGGTCAATCAAGTTGAGGAGAAGAGGATTGACAAGACTAGCTGGCTTGACGTCTTGGTATCACTAGCCATCTATGGAGCTGAACGAGGATCTCAACTGGTTCGAAACCCCCCCGTTCTCGTGGGCCTTGACTGGTTGATGGATCTCTCGTCCTAAGGGCAGTCAAGATGGATATTGGGGAGAATGAAGACAAGACGTACCTGTTTGAGGGTCCCGACCTCGGCCAAGTTGAGGGTGTGATGAAGGAGTTGGTCGTCGGTCGGAAGGAAGGCGGAAGGTGAAGGGGGCGTCTTTGGACGAGGATCATCGATAATTCCTTTGGCGATGAGAGCATCGCGGAACTCAGAGTCTTGATCCAAGTTGAGAGCTGGCATGTGGCGATGGTCTGTTGGGGTCGTCGGAGTTTGATGGGGGAGGGTCGACCCAAGAAGAGGACCAGGCGTTTCTCTTTCGAGTCGACGTGGCCCTTTCTCGAACCTCCCTCACCTCAAAGACCGTGACCCCCTCCGTTCCTCCATCACCCGTAGACTTGATCATGCCACCCAACAAATTCCCCAATCCAGTCCTTCCTCATGCTCTCTCCCTTCCCGCTTTCAACAAGATGCAGAACAAGCAGTCAGTTTCCATCCATCTAGCTTTCCCTCCCTTTCCATCTAACTCGCTTCCAATCGACATCAAACCAATCACCTCAACCCATTGACCGAATCATCATCCAGTATCGTTCTCGCCTCGGCCTCCCCTCGTCGATTAGAAATCCTCGAAACCCTCGGTCTATCCCCCAGAGTCGTCCCATCAACGTTCCAAGAGAACTTACCCCATTCATCATTCAAGGATGACCCAGAGGGATATACCGTAGCGACGGCTGGAGAAAAGGGGAGGCAAGTTTACGAGAGGATGGTAGAGGAGAATCCAGAGGAAGGAGTCGATTTGGTGATCAGTGGTGAGTTTCGATGTACTGTCAAGGAATCAATCATTGGAAACAAGATGGGAAAGAACAAGTCGAGGAACGAAGAAAATTTCACCAAACACAGAACCGAACAAACCTCAAAAGAAACCATCTTCACTCGCTAGGGATCATCCAACCCGATCAAAAAAAAAACCCCCCCCAAAGAGAGGGATAAAATCTAATCAAGAATCAATCAATCTCTTTTTATCTCCTTTCCCTCGTTCCAACCGACCAAACAATCCTCCCCTCGCATCAAATACATGACACAACGATGAACACTAAAATCGCAATCAAGCCGACACAGTGGTCATCTATCCACCCACTCGAGACCCAGAAGCTCGTCATGAGTTAGGACAAGACGTCACGGATGAACCTTCAATCATCCTCGAAAAACCAGATTCTCCAGGTGATAATGTCCGTTTATTTAGGTCGACTTCTTTCTCCTCCTCCTCCTCCTCCTCCTTTCTTACTTCTCCTTCTTCTGACAAATTGATGATCTTGTTTCTGACACTTGTTTCTTCCTTCTTTCCTGACCTTTTTTTTTTTTTCTCTCTCTCTCGAATCAATGAAAACCTCCACAAGCTTCGAACCCTTCTAACTCTCTCCGGGAAAACCGTTCAAGTCTCAACCTCCATCGTCATCCTCTACCCAACCCTAACTTCACCTGGTTTTTCCCTTCGATCCCTATCGATCTCAACCCTCGTCACTTTTCGAGATCTAGATCGATCCGAGATTGAAGCTTACGTTGATTCAGGTGAGGGAATGGGTAAAGCCGGTGGGTTTGGGATTCAAGGTTTGGGTGGATTGTTGATTGAGAGGATTGAGGGGGATTATTCAAATGTCGTTGGTTTCCCTGGGAGTGCTTTCTTTAAGTGAGTTTTTTTTTTTCTCTTCTTTTTTGAGTGGGGAGGGGTAAGAATTTCTTTCTGCCTTATGATGCCCGGTATTCATACATTCTAACCCCAACCCCCTCTCCTATTCACAGGTGGATAGGAGATCTTTTGGAAGACGAAGAAGATTTCCTCAATCTTTAGAAATTTGTATCCATCTATACGTTTACTCTGCTTCTTTCTTTCTTTCTTTCTTTCTTTCTTTCTTTCGGAGTGAGATGAAACCATCGAAGATGTTCAGAGTCGAGGTGAGAACATGCGGGTGAGACTTGCATCACGTTTTTGATAAGAGATGTGATTTTTTTTTTTTTTTGCTAAGCGTATGATGACATCTGAGGCTTATCAGACATGGCAAGTAAGGGAAAATAGATGGATTGTGTAGAGGTAAAAGCCCTCAATGATATAAAGGCAAGGGAGGGTGAGGAGTGGCAGTAGATACAAAGTGAGAAGGGAGAGAGACATAAAACGAAGTCAAGAGAGTGAAATACGAAAACGAAAAGAAAAGACTCAAGCATGGAGAAGGAAGGATAAATGACACGTAACGAGATGAATGAACTCCCCCCCCCCCCCTCCTTCTCCTTCCTCCATCCAACTATTTCTCGTCATCAATTCCCAACCCAACCAAGAACTTGGATGTCTACGATCCCAATCTCCATCTCTGGTAAACTTTCTCCCTCTTCATCTTCACATATCCTTTGATGATCATCTGGAAAGGATACCGATGAATATGGACGAACATCCGATGACGACGATTTTTCGGTAGTGTTGGTGATGATTGAAGGATGATTGGTCAAGGTCGTCGTCAAGTTTGTTGTGTTAGATGACGGCGGTGTGGGAAGAAGGATGAGGATTGAAGCTGACATTCTGGTTGAATTTGATGATGGTGATGATGATGAAGCAGAGGACGAAGTTGGGTCTGCTGACATGGAACGAGTGGCTTTGGATGATGTTGGGATGGATGAGGGATGTTGAGGGATCTGACGAAGTTTTGAGAACAACAAAGAGCCGGTTTGGGCTGATCGTGTTGGTGATGAGTTGGCAAGTTGAGTGTTAGGTGTGGGTCTGGATGTGGGTGAAACTGGATTTGGAGATGAATCGAGATGAAGGGTCAAAGAGATTGGCTTCAAGAATCAATGGCAGAAGAAAGGGGAAGAGAAGGGTGACGTGGGTCAGTTCTTAAATTAGAACGCAGAGGTCGAAGAATCTTGTCTTCGTTGAGGGAGGATCTTGTTGATCGAGCATCACGAGGATGGCGTGTCAACAAGGATGAATGATCAAGACGATTCCTAAACCAAGGACAGTCGCTCAAAGAACAGCCATCGGGAGGGCGAGAAGGATAAGAGGATGATGAACTTACGATGACATCCTCCCTCTCAAGCACTCCATTCTTTGATCCTACCCGACTACTCTCATCTTGGTTCCCCTTAAACCCTTCTTTCTCGTCTCGTTCCAATTCGACGCCAACTTCCCACAACTTTGGTCTCTCCTTCTCTTTCTCTCTCGATCCACCTCCACTTCCAGTGTACTCTCTACCGAGAGCGAGCCTAGCCAGTCCCCATGATTCGTACGCGTCGCCTCGTCCATTTCTATACGATGAGGATGGAGCTGAGCCGTTAGGATAGACTGAAGAGAAGAGTAGACGACGACGACGACGTTGAAAGAAGTATCGAGCGGTACTTGTTGGGAAAGTGAAAGTGGTGAGTTTTATTTTTAAGGGGGAACGTTCAAGCAAAGAAATGGACAATGTCAGGATGGGGCGCTTTAGAGAAATGATGTGAGGTGGTGGAATTCGATGAGGATCAAAGTGGGATGTTGGGCAAATGAGGTCGAGTGTTGTGAGGGAAAGGAAAGTTGATGGCTTACGCTAAGATGGCGACACCGGCGAGACCGACGACGACAAAGATGAGGGAGAAGATGGTAATGGAAGGTTGGGGGGTGTTGCCATTGTTGGGATTGCTGGCCGGTTGGGTCATGGGTGAACAAGGTGGGATTCAGTTGGAGGTGAAGAGAACAATCGGGGCCAAACCTCGATCGTCGATGAATCCCACCATACTTTCTGACATGCCATCCGTCGTGCCATTCCCAGTCGGGTCCGTTATCGCATCCCGCTACCACCCCCGATGTGTCCAACATCCACCCCCATCAGATCAAACAAGAACAAAAATCACCTCAATTCACCAAAATAAAGTTACGTTCTTCCACCCTCGGCTCTCGGCCTCTCGAATCCCGAGCTTCCCCTTCTCCCCTCCCCTCGAAACGATCCCTCCCTCTCTCCCTCTTCTCACAGCCAAATCCTGCCCACACAGTTAACCATCTACTCGACTATCAACACTTCTATGATCACTACTCCCTTGACAAAGGCTCTAGGTATTCGGGTCCCAATCGTCCAGTGCGTGCAGAGTACATACAATCCTCCTTTCTCGCCTCATCACCACTCAATCACTTCATGATCGTTCGATCCATCCAATCTCACCTCACCCCATCAGAGGCGGTATGCAATGGGTCGGACTTCCAGTGTTGGCTGCGGCGGTCAGCGAAGGAGGAGGTTTAGGAATGATCACAGCATTGTGTTCGTCTCGAATTCTCCCTCCTCACTATCTGTCTACTCCAACCTGAGATCACCTGACTATTGCTCCAATGACTGGAAATTTCAGCTCAACCATCACCTGATGCCCTTAGGGTAGCCATCAAGGATTGTCAGAGAAGAACAAACAAACCATTCGTGAGTCGCTCCCCATCCTCTTTGATCCAACCAGACCTTCTTCCGACGAGAATGTTTATTGACATGTCCATCTCTTCCATCCGCCCGTCTCAAAAAAAAAAAAAAGGGAGTCAACATCACTCTTCTACCTTCCATCAATCCTCCAGACTATGAAGGTTACGCTCGAGCCGCTATCGAAGAAGGCGTTCGGATCTTCGAGACAGCGGGAAACAATCGTACGTGCTCCCGCCCCTCCATGTAGTTTCTGGAGGACACGTTTTGAGCTTCGTCCTCTTCCTGATACATGTACTCATGAGTACATCGATCCACGAATCTTGCCTTCATCTGATCATCAATCTCGGTTTTTTTTTTTTCTTTTTTTTTTTTCTTTTTTTTCGCTTGGGCACGCATGCTTTTCCCTCCAATAGCTGGGAAATTGATTCAATACCTCAAATCAAACGGTCAGCTTGAAGTTGCTTTCTCGTCTCTATTCACCCACCCACCCCCCTCTGTTTTTTTTTTTTTTTCTTTCATCAACAAACCATCAAACTGAGATTCAACCTGTTTATTGAGCTGACAATATCTCAGGAGCCTACGTTATCCACAAATGCACGACGATCCGACATGCGAAATCATCCGAACGACTCGGTGTGGATTGTCTGTCGATTGACGGATTCGAGTGTTGGTTCGGTTCCCTTTTGTTTTGTTTCTTCTTCTTTCTCTCTCTTTCGGTTTCTTCTCTCTCAATATCAAAGCTCACTTTGAGTTTTGGGCTTCGTAAAAACTGACGTATCGTAAGATCCTTCCCTGTTTTCTCTTCTTTTCCTCTCATGTCGGATTCAGGCGCTGGACACCCTGGTGAACAAGATATCGGAGGACTAGTCTTGGTCAGATGCTTTTCAAGACACATCGATCGAAACTTCGTGGAGAGATGCGAGCCTCTGACACACTGTCTATGATTTTTTTTTCTTTGTTGACAGCTCGCTCGAGCCGCACAGGAACTTACTATCCCCTTCATCGCTAGCGGTGGATTTGCGGATGCCGTAAGTTTGACTCCCGTTGGCTCAACTTGGTCAACTTCTTGATCTGAGTTGCGTCATGTCGATATACATTGTCATACTCTCTACTTTGCTCTTTTCTCTTTGCTGAATCCTCCTCGTTTCGATTGCCATATTCCCATATTCTTAGAGAGGACTGGTTGCTGCTCTGTCTCTTGGTGCTTCGGTACGGTATCCTTCCCTTCCCTTTATCCCTTATTGTCTTGTTCTCCCCTACACCTCCGATGAGCCATCCCGTTGATCCCCTCCATCTGATCTCCTCCCTCTGACGTTTATTCAAACCCCCACTCTGCCCCCCCTCGGATCGCGTACATTCCACGATTTCTTCCGTCTCATCAACGCAAAATTCATCCACGTGTCCCATAGGGAATCAACTGTGGAACTAGGTTCATGTGCACGAAAGAATCCCCCATCCATCAAAACATCAAGGACCTCATGGTTAGATCGAACGAAACCGATACGATTCACATCTTCAGGACCCTGGGCAATACAGCTAGAGTCTACAAGAACAAAGTAGCTAAAGAAGGTATATATATATATAACATCAATCGAGACGACCCATTCTTATCGATTGACTTCGATGGCTGTTTTTTTTTCTTCTTTTTTTCTTCTTCCTTCCTCCTCAAAAAACGCTTCACGTCGTCGCATACTCTCTCCTACTTTCTCCAAAAGTCGTCGCCCTGGAACGACGACCTGGAGGTGCAAAGTTTGAAGATCTTCGAGAGCTCGTAGCAGGTTCCCGAGGTAAAGGTACGTTAAAACAAAGAAACACACACACACACACACAACAACCTCTTGTATCCTCCATCTTTCTCAAGGCGTCATCTTTCTTGATCTTCCCCTCATCCGTTCTCTCTCTCTCTCTATCTCTCTGTGAAATCAACTTCAGTCGTGTACGAGACTGGAGATTCCGATCATGGGATCTGGTCGGCAGGAATAGCCGTCGGTTTGATCAACGACGTCCCTTCGTGTCAAGATTTGATCAGAAGGATCGAAGTTGAGGGAGAAGAAATCATTCGATCGAGACTCATGGGTTTGGTCAGTGGTGATGGTGGTGATGGTGATGGAGAAGCTCGTGCCGAGAGAATCAAAGGTAGAGAGAGTAAGTTGTAGATAGTCGAGAACGATAAGGAAAGAGCAAGATTTTTCTTTTCTTTTCTTTTTTCTTTGAAAGGAAAAAGATTCCTTCTACCTATGTTCCTTTTTCTTTTTTTTTCTTTTTCTTTTCTTTTTTTGCTTCTCGGGGGATGAATGTCTTTGGCGTTTTTTTTCTTTTCTTTTTTTCTTTTTTTTTTCCTTCTTCTGAGATATTTGTGATGGCAGAGAGAGCCCCCAAGAGATATTCATCTACACAATCATGAACGGTTCAATCTCAAGTTCTCAACAAAAAAAAAAGTATAGGTCGGATCGATCTCTCATCTCGTCCGTACATCGTGAACCCACCCCCTCCCCCTCCCCCTCCAAAAACTTTCTTTTTCTCGAGAATCGAAAAAGGGGGGTCAAGATGCTTTTTACTCTTTGCTAGGGAGGGTTTTTTTTTTTCTTCTTTCTCTTCACTTCATCGTAGTGACTTTCGTGACTGTTTCTTTGACTTGGTTTGTGTGATTGAACCTCACATGTAAGCATCAAGACGATATATATATATATATATATATATATGTATAAAACCTGATCCCTACCTCGCTCTTTCCTCTTCCTCCTTTTCCCTTTCAATCCAACCCTCGCCTCATCTCCCCAGTCGAGCCAAGAGCTTTTTCTTCAGCTCACTCTCATCCGGTTTCGATTGTCTTCCTTCTCCTCCTCCTCCCCCCCGATCCGACTGAGAGATTCCATCCTTGATCTCCGCGCTGAGCATGGGGACGTTAGGGCTCGATCTTTGAACGTCATGATTGAAACCTGCTACGTTCGATGCTGAAGCTGCTTGATGGGATGAAGTAACAGTATCGGGAGAGGAGTTTTGGTTGTTCTCGAAGAGGGGAACAGTCACGTTAGAGGATGAAGACGTTGTTGTTGTTGTTGTTGAAACTGAGTTGGGGACGACAGATTTTTTAACGTTGTTGGATTTAGGCGATGCAGCTGCTCTGGCTTCAGCTAGTCGCTGAAGAAGAACGTTTCGGTTCCTGATAGGTGGAGCTGAAGCTTGCGTGACGACGACGGAGGGATTGGTTGACAACAATGAGGATGGAGCAGAAGGGACTGCATGAGTTGGATTTTTCGTCGTCTCGAGTGTAGAAGCAACGGTTTGATTCGATGTGGAGGGTTGCACTGGAGGTTGTTGACGCTGAAGGTGTTGTTGCATGACTCTTCCAGCTAATCTACCTCCTGCTTGAGCTTTGAGCAGTCCCCTCCCCCTACCTCTCATACTGCCTCCTCTCTGCGCAGAGGCAGCTCCACTGATTCGAAGCCCAAGACTAGGTACGGTTGGGTTCGTATTTGGGGCTGTAGGCCTGACGGGTGAACGTCGAGTCGAGGATGATGCAACAGATGACGGAACTCGAGGAACAGAGAGAGGGTTCGAGTATCGAGGATTGCTAGTGGATGAATCGGATGAGATTCGAGTCAGAAGCAGAGGCGGCTCGGGAGAACCCGATGAAGAGGTCGATTTCAGTGGCAAATGTTGTGAAGGTGGAGAGAGTAGTTCGATCTGAACAGGGAAGGTTTCGGTTGGCGCAGCTTCGTCTCCTTCATCCCCCCATGCTCTCATCCCGGCAGATTGCTTCGAAGTCTTCTCTGGTTGATATTGATCCTCTCCATGGTGCTCCATACCGGTCAACAACTCGAGTTGAGGTCTTGATTCTTCCAGGGGTCTGTTCGTTCTTCTTTCGTTCCTATCAGCCCATTCTTGCTCCTCCCTTGCTTGTCGTGCTCTCCTCGCTTCCGCGTCTTCGACTGGCCTCTCTCGATCTCTAGGTCGAGCCCAATCTCTTCGTCGCATGTTGGAAAGTCTCTGATCTTCTTCTCGGATCCTCCTGAGTCGCTCGAGTCGCTCCGATTCTTCGGGTGAAAGCCAAGTATCGCATTTCGTTCGACGACTGGTAGGGGATAGTGGTCTTTGACGGGAAGGAGGAGGTGATGAAGACCGTGAACGACTCTGTTTAGGTGAGACCACAATCGGATTCCTCATCAGCTTGAATTCCGGCGTCGGAGATCATGTCATGCATGGACTCACGCGACGTCGGTTGAGAGGTGAGGCAGATCGGGACCTTGATCTTGACGGAGATCGATCGAGCGAGGATCCTCTCGAGCGAGACCTTCCCCGATCATAACTGTCCTGACTTTCATCGCTTTCTGAATCGCTCAGTCCGGTCTCTCCCGCTTCGACAGTTCCACCGAGAGCTTCACCCAATCCTCCTTCATCGTTCTCAAGCAAAACCCTCTGTCCATTTCTTGAAGATCGTCGACGTTTAGATGCCGGCGAGCGAGAACGAGATGGCGATTGGCGACTAGATCGGGAGATGGACCCTCGCTGACGAGGATCAAATGATCGTTCTTCCTCTCGACGTCTTACAGCGTATGCAGGAATGGAATCGTACTGTGGGAGGGGGTGTTCGACTCTCCGCGTCAGTACGAATTTGTGGGTTGTTTCAGAGATATCACACAATCGTCCTCACTTGAACGACGGCATCATAGATGTGGAGATCCCTGAATGGTGATCGAAGATAAGAGTACACCTCTGTTGAAGGAAAAAATGAACAAGGATGTCTCAAATTCAGTATTCCTTTCCAGACGAAAAAGAAGAACGATGAAGCCGGCATAAGACTCTTATTCCTCACCATGAGCGAAATGCTCAGCGTTTTTCTGTTCCTCTTCGTTCCCAATATCGAGGAATTCTGCTAGCAACCTGACGGCGGGATCCGAGCGGATATCGATAGTGCGCATCAAGGAAACAGTGTAATTGACCATGAACTCCACATCGACGCCCGACCAGACTCGGAACTAGAGTACGAAGTCACATTAGCTGGCCAGCCCAGATCGAGTATGCACTGAATTAGGACAGCTTACCTCTCGTCTGAGGAACGCTGTCGCTTTGCTGACAAGGTCTGCGTTGGCGGAGAATTGAGCGGGCGTCGGTACCGGACGATAGCGGGTCGTGGCATTGGCAGCGACGTGTTTGCTGTGGAGTATAGAAAGATGTATACGTATATATGAAACAAATTTGTACCAGTCTGAGTAACCAGGATGCACTGTTGGATCGAAAAGAAAGGTTTGCTTCTGCTGACCAATAAAGACTCCACCGGTAGATCTCTCGTCTACGCTCAACCGTTCTCTCAAACTCGTCTGCCTCTGCGGTAGGCTCAAGTCTACCAGGGTTAGGTCTGTCTCTGCGGATCGGCTGACGCCTGATCGGAGGTGGAAGAACAGGGTGTTGAGGATGACTGCTCGATGGTTTCGACGCGAGTGGGGGTAGGAAAAACTATTGATTCCATGAAGATCAGCAGAGCCAGCTATGAGCGGCTGACGACGCGGGGTCGTACCTTGAGATATGGAGGTGGAGTCCAGAGGTTATGGAGCAAGTATGCTCCGATCGGAGCAGAACATAGAGGGCACTATTGGACCAAGGGACTTGGTCAGGTGGGTTGGACTCATCGCGACTCGATCGTTATGCGGAGATCGACCGTACCTTCCGAGATTGTTCTACACAAGCGGAAGGTGACTGTCAGTATGATCGGGATAAATTGTCACCGGACCATCGAGAATGACAGACCTGTCCAAACAGCGAGGCAATGGAAGCAGAAGCTGTCGTGACCGCATGCAGGCTGTAGAAGGGATGAAAATATCAGGGGTCTTGCTTTGCTGTATAGCATCGATGCTCATGTCATCCTCTTACCATGACAGTTCGGTCCCGAACAGGCTGGAGGCATATGCAGCAGTTCTGTAGGCGATGAATCGATAAGGCCGGGTGAGCGCCGGTCGTTTGAAGCTAGGAGGGATTGCGACGGGCTACCAACTTCGTCGGCTTCATCGTTGTCGTTCCACCTTCTGACTTGGGAGTTTCCTCCGTCAGGCTTCTCTAGAGAAGGCTCAGCTTCGACAATGATCGACAGGGCGTCGTCTGAGGGTACGTCTTGAGCTGGATCTGGATCAGAAAGAGTATGGGACGATGATGAAGTGCGGTTGAAGTCGAGGTCGGGTGAGTGGGAGCCTCGCCTTACTAGACCGGTCGATTCGGTCGTAGGTTGAACTAGTTGAGGTTCGACGGGAGCATGGGGGTCGTCTTCCATGTCGACTGCGAAAGGTGTAGATGACGGCGCACTTTGGCTAGCGTCAGTCCGAGAAGCAGGGTGAAGATGGAGCGGTTCTGTAAGAGGCTGCTGAGTTGTCTCAGAGCGCTCACAAGGGTAAGGAGGCGGTGAGAACGATTCGGAGTCGAAGTAAGGTTGGTGTCTGAAGGGACGAGTTGGGACGAGCGGTGTCAAGCGAAACCCCCAAAACCACGACCATTAACCATACCATGTCCGAAGACGACGATCTTTGTATGCCTTTGTCTGCATCTTCATCTATCACCTCCTCCTCAAAATCCTGACTCATCTTCCGCCGTTTCTCTTGCCTCACAACAGCCGCTATCCGAGCACGACGACTGGCTCAGCTTCAGTCTCAAGGCGGAGGACCCTCCGCTCGACCTTCCCCTGGCGGAGGTATGGCCGGCGGAATGGGAGCGAAGGGACCTGGTGGTGATGAAAAGATGAGCCCAGAAGAGCAGGCGGCTCAAAAGGCTGCAGAGGAAGAGCAGATGAGAACCATCATGGCTACCGTCCTTGAGCCGGGAGCGAGGGAGAGACGTACGTCCTTAGCTCTTCCTTCCTTGTCAGATAGGGAGTCATCCTCCAGGACCACGGACCAGCTGATCTGCTTTCATCTTACCATCCGCTTCAGTGTCAAGAATCAACCTCACTCGACCTCAGCTCTCGCGGCAGGTCCAGTCCATCTTGCTTCGAATGGCTCAGTCTGGTCAATTGCGAGGCAAGGTCTCGGATGATCAGCTTGTTGGACTCCTTGAGCAAGCCCAGGGAATGGCTAATGGTGCTGTGAAGGGGGCAGGAAATGGTGGAAAGATCACTGTGAGTCAGGCGAATCTATCATGTTTCCGATTGCTTCACTGCAGATCATCAGCTCACCTTGATCGTTACTACTCTGATACATGTAGTTCGCACGCAAGAGTAGAGAGTACGTAGATTCACCCTCAACCTCTAGTTGATCGAGTCATGGTCTGAACGAAAGCTGACTTATCCCACCTGGATCTCTGCCATCCACCTCTTGACCCAGCT
The DNA here is from genome assembly GCA_039545415.1 of Udeniomyces megalosporus. Taxonomy (NCBI): domain Eukaryota; kingdom Fungi; phylum Basidiomycota; class Tremellomycetes; order Cystofilobasidiales; family Mrakiaceae; genus Udeniomyces; species Udeniomyces megalosporus. The sequence goes on along the minus strand of BCKM01000019.1, from coordinate 262,387 downwards.
CGGACGACGATGACGACTTCGATCTATGATGAAACACGAACAACCTTATTACTGACAATTTCAGTCAGACCCACTCACCCGTATCGATGCGTGGAGGAGATTTCTGTACCGACTAAACTGATGTAGCAAACGGTACTGGAACCTAGAGAGAATCAGGTCAAACTCATGTGGCCTCTAAAGTCGACGGAACCAGCGGGACCGACCCGGCTAATTTGTTTAGGGACTCGTTCTGAGCCCCAAGAGCAATTTTGTGCGCTTCCTGCACTGTGTACCCCAGCAGTAGCCGAAGGGGCTGCCGTGAGCACCACGTAGATCAAGATTAGACTGAATCTACATCATCAAACCGTGGTGTCCTCTTCGGCCTCGGTGAACTTGGACGGCGCATTCCAGCGGATTCCAGTGTGGCGCTCGTTCTAGGCAACTTCAGGGAACTTTTTTGGCCCAATATATCTTCTCTTGCAACTCCGGGCGCTGAGGGCTTGATGCGTAAGGGCGGTTTTGCTGGTTTCAATTTTACCCTTCCTTTCTTCGCCCTCTCCCTCCTTACCTCGTTCCCCCCTTCTTCACTTCTCTCTCTCTACCCCTCCTCCTCATCGTGACTATCAGTTCCCATGCTGCTGTGTCTCGTCAACATCTTCCCTACTGTGGAACGTTGGCCCCGGTCACAAGGGCGTCTGGATACCGCGTTCTCTGTCTCATCTCCTTGTACCGTGGCACAAGGTTGTGCTGCCACCACACCAATCTGCTACTGTCGTGTAGATCCACGACAGCTAGATACTGTCAACACAGTCGCAGCTGTGCCTTAGCCCAGAACGATCGGGTCTGCGAGCTCCCTTGACTGGATTTGTGGTGATACATATGATCCTGAAACATAGATTCGCGTACGACCGAGCCAGTATGAGCAAAATGAGAGTAGCGAGCCAGGGTACAGCGCACTTCCCAAACCACCTCCCCTCTACCCCTCCTCACACTCTTCAAATCGTGACCTTAAACCTCGCGAGACCAAGAAGATGGGAGAGCAAGACGTGTACGACGTAAACGCCTTATTGCCCTTCTTATCGTGGCCGTCATTTTCCCCGGCCTCGACGCAGTTCTTACGGATCCTCAGGATCAGTAAGAGCATTTTCGACTGAGAGAAATGTTGTGTAGAAAATACAAGTCGATGGTGAGGCGAGAGTGGTGGTCAGAAGGCTCTCAAGGAAATATACATGTATATGTGACGGAGCTCGAGTAGATATGTGTGTGCGCGCGAGAATGTCATGAATTACGGGATAGGTGATAAATCAGTAGCCGTTCGCTTCCATGAGCTACACATGCCCCAAAAGCATTCGAACACTGTCTCAACCTTGTTTTAATTGCCAAGATCTCTCCTGCGTATTCTCAGGCTAATTCGGAGCAGAAAAATACACACCCAATTTACTCACGAGAATGCAATGTTTCGTTCGTCGGACCGCCGGAAGAGACGAAACCGGAGATAGATAAGCCGCCTCCCTTCGGACCTACTCCCGCTAGGTGCCTCAATTCGTCAAACGACGGTTACGATAAAAGATCTGGGTCGGACTGCTCGTGATAAACGTATGTCAAGACCACAACGCTAGCAATGTCTGGGCGAATTATGAATGACTCGGCTTTCTTCCATTCGATCCAGGCTGACAATTTCTGAGCGAGAGTTGGGAGAAGTAATGCAAGAAAGCATGTGAAGTCCTCACCCAAACACCCATATTAAGTTCAGGATCGCGCCGACTCGGGGTTCAAGGGTATCGAGCTGATACTTAGGGAGAGCGAGGTCAGAAACGGGGATCAATTTTTCTGTTCAGGGTTGTTCAAAGGGATCCTTCCATTCTTCAACATTGGATGATCGAGGCTGACTCGGTGCTTCCTCCACCAACGGGATCCTCTACGCCACTGTGAGGGAATCGCGACATGGCACGATGAAACGAAGATACATGGAGCTGAATTTGTGAGCTGGGATGCTTCAAATCTGCGTGGTGTTTGTTTGGGCGCTCAAACACCTCCAGGGCTGGGCGACCGTCATGTGTTTCGTTGAGACGACCGGAGCCTCTGCCAAGCCGAAAAACGGCGATGTGGATTTTTGCCTGAATTGGTGGCGTCTGGAGGCAGATAACTGCGGTAAGCGTTCGCTCGTTGCCGCATTCTGTCAGGCACGACAACTCTGCCGCTTCAGCCTTGTCTTCTTTTCCTGCTTTCAAGTGTGTTGAGCAGCATATCTTATTACAAAGGTGAATGAAAGATGTGTCAAGAAAAGAAAAGAAGAAAAAACCCAAATGCAAAAGTAATTTAACGATCCGACTGCCGACCGGGGCGCCTTTTCAAAGAAGAGGGGCACTCGGCCTTGGGGCGTTGACGGCTGGGGTCCCCCGCGAGACGCTGTTGCCCCACAAAATTCCTTCTTCTTTCAAAACCCTCCCTTTCTTCAAACATCCTTGTTTAAACAACCACTTCTAAAGAGCTCTCCGAGGACCTTTCTCACACCCTACTAGCTTTTCCACCACCTCCGCACAAAACCAACCCCGCCTTCCCCTTTCCAGGTTCTTTTCCCCTTTGTTTTACGATCATGCAAGACGAGAAGCGGAAGGTCGCCACCGTCCCTAAGAGCAAGCACAAGATTTATGAGCCAAAGACGTCGGAGCGACGATGGCTCGGTCTTCGAGGCACTCGACTGGTACGTAAGACTGATGGGAGCGATGTGACTTCTTGCTATAGCTGTCGCAAGGTCGACTACAGCAAGATCTCCCTTCTTTTACCCTACCTCCCCTATCCCTCATCGAATCCGAGCTGACACGAAATTTCTCTTTCCTCACAGATCAATGCGATCACTGTCACTGCCACAATGGGCTTCTTACTTTTCGGGTAAGTAGACTAGTCCGATCCTTCTGCGTGAGGACGGTCACTCGCCCGTTCCGGTTGCGCCTTCCTCACTCGGGCCACGGCGCGGTCGCTTTATCGATCATCCCGCTGACGTCTGTCCTCTCCTTTCTTTCTTTCTTTCTTTCTTTCTTTCTTTCTTTCTTTCTTTCTTGCTTCCTTTCTTCCTCTTTTTCCTTCCTTGGGGACGTTCAGGTATGACCAGGGTGTCATGGCTGGAATCATTGCCTCTCGACAGTTCAACGTTAGTCCCACCAGCTTTTGATCGGGCCGTTCTTCTCTTTCTCTCCAATCTGTTAGAAAGACGAAGTATCGGCACAAGATAGACGATGTGGTGAGGAGAAGGAGGAGGAGGAGAAGGAGAAGGAGGGGAGGGGAGGGCAGGGGAGGGGAGGGTCGAAATTGTGAAAGACCAAACGAAAGGAGGAGCGCAAGCTCTAGCCTCCAACATTCGTCTCAACACTTACTGACTTGACTGCCAACGTGCTGTATCGTCTTGCTACTCACCCGATCAGACCGAGTTCTACCAAACCAAATCTAACGGGTACAATGATGTCCATGGCGCGACGATTCAAGGAACTGTCGTTTCAGGTAAGCCAGTCGTCGCTTTCTACTAAAGCTTTTTTCTTTCTTTGCTTTCCTCATTACTGAAACGCTCTACTCCCTTCCACAATTTTCTCTCCGGTCCAGTCTACGAGCTGGGGTGCTTTGCAGGTGCCATCTTCGCTTTCATGTATGGTGAGAGATTCGGGCGAAGGAAGATGATACTCGGAGGTTCGGCCATCAGTAAGTGTTCTTTTTTCTTCTCTTGGCTTCTCGTTCTGTTCTCTGCATCGTGCTTCGAGGATGATAGACTGACTAGATCTGCAACTTCCCCCTTGTCGTTTTCCAGTGGTCATCGGTACGATTATTCAAGTTGCTGCGTACGGTGCTCACAAGGGATTCCTTCAGTTCATGATCGGTCGAGTAAGCTTCATCCACAATCTTGATCCCATCCCCATCCCCAACCTCGCTCCCTCTGTCCCTCTATTCGAGAACTCTCTTCCTGATCCATCGATGGCTTCTGTCTTATCAGGTAATCACAGGCCTCGGCAACGGCGCCAATACGTCCACCATTCCTTCTTGGGTCGCCGAGACGTCAAAGTCACACAACAGAGGTTACCTTGTTTGTGTCGAGGCCAGTATGGTCGCTGGTGGAACGTTCATCTCGTACTGGATCGACTTTGGTCTTTCTTTTGTCGACATGGGAGGTGTCTCGTGGCGATTCCCGTGAGTTGTTGGTCGGGATGTGACCCACCGAGCCTCCTTGCCGAGCTAGCGGACGTATACTGATGACAAGTCGTCTGTGCACCGATCGTCTGTGCGTCGGTCATCTGTGCTTCATTTAGTATCGCTCTTCAGATCGTCTTTGCCTTGCTCCTCTGTCTGGGTGTCGTGTTCCTACCCGAGTACGTTTCTGTGTTGCCTTGTCATCTTTTTGATTTTTTGTTCTTTTTCGCGGGACCTTTCTTGCTGACTGATTCGCTCCTCCCCTGTTGTCCCTCTGGCCATCTAGGTCTCCCCGATGGCTCTTCGTCCACGGCTCGTACGATGCTGCTTGCCAGATCGTCGCAGACCTTTCAGACTCCAACATCGAAGATCCTGACACTCAGCGAGAGATCCGACTCATCGTCGATGGAATCAATGCCGCTACCGGTGCGATGGGCCACGTCAAGAACTCGGAGCTCTTCGTGAGTTCATTCAGATTCACTATAGTCCGACCATAGCATGACCCGGCGACTGACTCTGGCCTGTCTGGACCGACCTTCTCGTCTCACAGCTTGGTGGCAAGAAGCAGCACTTCCGACGAATGGCCGTCGGTGCCTCTTCGCAGATCTTCCAGCAGCTTGGAGGTTGCAACGCCGTCATTTACTACGGTCAGTACTCTTTCCTGTTGCATGTTTGCATGTTCGCGTGTTCGCCGTCCTCATTGCGCTGCACTGACGTTCTCTCGCTTGCTTCTTCGACCATTCAGCCACTGTCCTCTTCGAACAGTCTATCGGCCTCGACACTCAGCTCTCGCTCATCCTCGGTGGTGTCCTCTCAACTGTTTACTTTGCCGCCGCCCTGTCGGCCTTCTTCCTCGTCGAGACTCTTGGTCGACGAAAGATGTTCTTGATGGGGTCTGCTGGTCAGATGGTTGCTATGATCATCACTTTCGGTTGCCTCATCCCGTACGTCCCAGTCTCGTCGTCCTGGTCCAGTCCTGAGCTCGGCTGACTTCTGTCCCTCTGTCCCTCCCTGTTTCTCTCTCTCCCGCTCCCTCGCTCTCTTCCCCTCACGACCTGCTTAGTGGAACTGCCTCTGCCGCAAAGGGTGGTGCCTTCGGTCTCTTCCTCTACATCATCTTCTTTGGATCGTGTTGGCTCCCCCTCCCCTGGCTTTACCCCGCCGAGCTCAACCCTCTTCGAATCCGAACCAAGGCAAACGCCGTCTCGACCATGGCCAACTGGATCTTCAACTTCCTCGTCGTCCAAGTCACTCCCACCATGATCGCTTCGATCGGATGGGGCACTTTCCTTATCTTCGCTTGCGCCAACGCCCTCTTCATCCCCGTCATCTACTTCTTCTACCCCGAGACCAAGGGACGAACTCTTGAGGCCATCGACGTCATCTTCGCCACCGCTTTCGAGGAGAAGGAACGACCTACCCACATCGCCAAGAGGATGCCTACTCTTACCGATGCTCAGGTCGAAGAGATGACCGACAAGCTCGAGTGCGTTTCGAACCCTTCCCCTCTCTCGACCTTCCTTTCTCTATCGACATATATCAAAGTCCATGTTCTCTTGCTAACTTGAATCCTTGGTTTGCCTTTCCCCTCCCTCTTCTTTCTGCCCCTCCTACAGCATCCACGGCAACGGCGACAAGAAAGATATCGAGTCTGGTTCCAGCACACCTCCCGATTCTTTCCGAGCCGAGTGAGTTCCTTTCCCTCCTTTCGCTCTCTCCAACCCCTTCGCCTCTCCGCCCCTTCTGCGCCCGTTCCCAACCGGAACCTCCGATCATCCTTCATGCTGACGAGACCGCACTCACCTTCCTTCTTCGCAGGGTCGCCGCAGATGCTCATAACCCCAAGAATGATGCCACTGGCATCGCCATGCCCTAAATTTGTAGATTTTCTTTCGTAGCTGTTTATGTGTTTCTTTCTCCCTTCTCTTTTCCATTTACCTCCTTCACCTCCTTTCCTCCTTCCCCCCTTCTCTTGCTATTGATCTTTTCCGCTCTCGGGGTTCTTGTATCATCTTCATCCAGCAGGTCGCATCGCTTTCCTTGCCTCTGCCTCTGCCTTCTCTCTACGCCGTCGTTCCGATCCCTCTTATCTCCATAATCTTTGCATCCCTCCTGTTCTCAATACATGTTCAATCAGACCTCCAATGACCGGCTCGGCCTGGTGAAAAGACGTTTATGAGTGAGTTGAAGAAGAAGAAGAAAAGACGAATGAAGGTCAGCCAGGCCAAAATCAATCGACGAGATTTCCATCGGGGGACCCATACTAAAGCACCCTGGCCATTCATTTTACATCGTGTTGGTCTAGCACGAAGTAAGAACGATGCCACCGCAATCGAGAAAAGAAGAAAAAGACATCATGACGTGATTATTCGGACAAGATTCCGGACCAAAGCGGGAATCGCTATCGCCCTTCCCTCATCCACCACACCATGTCAGCTTCCACAGCTTCACCTCGATCGGAAACTATCCCTACGTCTTTCCCACCCATCGTCCAGGGAACTTCTTTCCTCCTTGGTGAGAGAGGATATTTCATCCCACCGATCTCTCGTAAAGACCCTTTTGGAAGCTCACATGAAATGAACCTCTCCTTGATCCAAACACAGCATGGCGTCTCCTCAATCGACCAGTCCTCCTGGTCGGTGGAGGTGTAGTTGCTACGGGGAGATTGTATTATCTTCTAGAAGCAGGAGCAAAAGTCACTATCATCTCGCCTAGAGCTGGACTCACGGAAGAAGTCAGGTTCAGGATTGAGGAGGAGGGTTTGGTCCATAAATGGGAGGATAGGGAATGGGAAGAGAGGGATGGCGAGAGCTTAAGAGGTAAGTTCTTGTTCGGTTCCTCTCCTGTCATCCAGTCAAACGTAAGGAGAGAGAGCACGAGGTGAAACAGCCAGAGGACTGGTGGGAGGGTGCTGGTTCATATTGGGCTCTCTGGGATTGGTCGGACGTGATTGATCCGCTTAAGTGGGAAGGACGATATCTCTCTTGGTCTGCATCATGTCTAAAGCTTCAGCAATACGATCCTGATTGTTCAATCCATATATACATCTTGCCTTGGAATCCATCCGACATTCAACTCTCGTCTCCACCTCGCCTAACACACCGATCGACCCCACATCACGATGGATCCCCCTGGCTGCGTCTCCGGTTGGATAGATTACGATATGGTCCTTACTGCTATCGACGACGTGGCTGTTTCACGTAGCATCTGCATGCTTTGTAGGGAACTTCGTGTCCCAGTGAACGTAGCCGACGTTCCACCAGAGTGAGCATTCTCTTCCTTGTTTCCACCAAGTACAAAGTTCGATCCAGTTAATTGATGTGTGCCCGCTCGCGGTATGGTCTTCGCTTTCTTTCTTGTTTGCCTTTTTCTTCCTCCTTCTTTCTTCTCCTCTCGAGTAGATGCGACTTTTACTTTGGATCTCAAATCCGACGAGGACCGTTACAAATCATGGTCTCAACCTCTGGTCGAGGTCCTCGAATCGCCGCTTTGATTAGACAGAGGATTGAATCTTCCCTACCACCAAACGTCGAAACCGCTATCCTTCGAGTCGGTCAACTTCGAACCCGACTTCGTCAACTCGCACCTGGAACTGGTGGGGAACTTGGTCAGAGAAGGATGAAGTGGATGATTGGGGTTTGTGATGGTTGGAGTTTGGATGAGTTGAGCGAGATGACCGAGGAAATGATGGAGGAAGTTCTGAGTGGTTGGGAAACCGGTCAAGTGAAGAGTTACAAGGAGGTGGGATCGGCGGGAAGATGCCCCTGGTACAGGACCAAGAGTCTCGTAGGCCCTGTAGTTGAGACGTTTGGACCCTGGATGGGTGGATTTTCGTTGGGCTTGTTGGTCAGCCTGGCGACATTCAAGCGTCTAGGATCTTCATGATCATGCTCCGTCCCAGAGAAATCCGTCCCTTGGTTCAGTGACGATACTGAGCATTGTCGTTGCGATCAGCAAAACATGATAATCGACTGTCCTTCACTGATCCCCATATTCCCGCTTAGCCCAATCCATTCAAGAAGCTCTCCATTCCCAACCCTTCGTATTCATCCTCATTCGGCATGTCTTCAAGTCCCTCGAGCACGCTCTTTTGACTGACGACCCCTCCAGCCGAAGCAGCTGCGGCCTTTTTCTTTGCCGCCTCGACCTCGTCTGCCTCACCCGTTGATATCTTGAAGAGGTCAAGGACTTCGGAAGTATTCATTGAGTCGAGTGAGTTGTTTTGTTGAGTGACGACGGAAGAGGCAATGTTGAGTTTGAATCGTTGGAGACTGGAAAGATGGAGCGACGTGAGGGGATGAGAGATGATCGGACAGATAGAGAGAAAAAAAGAAGGAAAGGAAGAAACAATAGAGCCACAGATGATGTCAGTCGACAAGCCCGGAAGTGGTTGGAATCGTTCTGAGATCGAGATGAACAGATAAAGGCTGAGAGAAAAACATACCCCATGATCTTTTCCTCCAACGTGCCTTTGGTGATGAGTCGATAGACATTCACGACCTTCTTCTGTCCAAGTCGGTGAGCTCGATCCATCGCTTGTAAATCCTTCATCGGATTCCAATCGTGTTCCACAAAGATGACCGTATCCGCACCCGTCAGATTCAAACCGAGTCCTCCAACCTGAGTCGTCAAAAGAAGGACGTCGATCGAAGGATCGGAGTTGAATGTTTGAACGACGCCATGTCTTTTGGATGGGTCCGTTGAACCGTCGAGTCTCATGTAAGTGAGGGAGGGCAGGTGTTTGGCAAAAAGATCGGTTTGAATGACGTCGAGCATGGTTTTGAGTTGACAGAAGATGAGAACTCGATGTTGAGGTGTCGTCGAGAGGGAGAGCGTATCGGCTTCAGAGGACCCGTTGAAAGGTGTGGAAGAGGAGGCTGAGACAGACGCATTGTCGTGACCGATGCCGCAGTCGAGGAGGATTTGTCTGGAGGAAAGTTTTCAGCATCGAGCGTAAGTTCAATGCCTCCAATCCAGGAGAATGATGACCTCTGATCGAAACTCACTTGAGAGCAAGCAGCTTGGGAGCGTTGACTAAATCCCTCAAGGTCTCTCCACTCGTCCCACCCGTTTTCTTGATCGCGTCTTGTATCGCCGGGTAACGATCCTCCTTGGTGACCAAGCAAGGATGATTGCAAAGTTTTCTGAGATACTGAAGACTCTGGAAGACGTGGGTCTTGCCACCTGGTGCATTACCAGCCCCGCCATCTCCCGTCCCGTTCGCCACGGCAGATCCGACATCCTCGAGAGCCGACGAGCGAGAGAAAGCGTCGTAGAGTTGCTTCTGGACTTCTGAGAGGTCGCAGTAGTAGTCTTGGATGATCTTGGGTGGAAGATCGGCAAGGACGTCTTCCTTAAGTCGACGAAGGAGGAATGGAAGGACCTGCTTGTGGAGAGCCTCGAGCGCGAGCGTGGCTGGAAAGCATCATTCAAGATGAAGCGTTCGTCAGTGTCTCTCCTCTGCTCTTATGGGGAAGGTGGTTTGGGTCACTCACCAGCTTCCCTTTCTCTTGCCGTCGCCTTTCCATCCCGATTGGCCGTGATAGGCTTGCCGAATCGATCGTTGAACGCTCTCTCCGTCCCGAGGAACCCCGGCATCAAAAAGTCGAACAAACTCCAAAGCTCGAGAACGTTGTTCTGGATCGGAGTACCCGAAAGGATGAGTCGATGATTTGCCTTGAGTAGTTTGACGGCCTTGGTGAGTTTTGTCTTCCCGTTCTTGATAACGTGACCTTCGTCGAGGATACAGTAGTTCCAAGACATCGAGGAAAGTTTGGCGATATCATTTCGGACGAGGTCATAGGACATGATGATAACGTCGTGCTTTGGGATCTTCTCGAGGAGAGCTGGACGATCTTGAGAAGGACCAACGTAGAGAAGAGGTTTGAGTGAGGGCGTGAATTTTAGAATCTCGTGGTACCAGTGTCCGGTAAGAGTTGGCGGGCAGACGATGATGGAAGGGAGATGGCTGGCGTCAGGTGAATTGGTAAGCTTGAACCGCTCCGCTCGTTCGTGATGTTTACTGGCAAGGATGGTAAGAGATTGGAGCGATTTTCCGAGACCCATGTCTAGTAATTCAAGACCAGATTCATGGAAGCACATCAGACATGGGTTATCCGCTGAACGAAGTAGGAAGATCACATGATCTGGACTCACCGTCGCAGAGGATTCCGTGAAGTTGATACTTGGCCAGGAAAGCGAGCCAGCTGACACCATCGAGCTGGTACTTTCGAAGCTCTGCCTTGATCTCAACTGGGATCACGTAAGGCTCCACTTTCGACCCATCCAGGAGCTGATTCAGGAATTGACGTTCGCCCGCTCGCTTTTCGAGCATCTCAGGTGAGAACCCAGGAGGATCAGGAATACCAGCCTAGAGTAGGATGATGAGGAACACAGGTGTGCCGGGTTAACTATTGGTAACATCAGAGCGGAGTCGAGAGGTCGAGGGAGACCTACCTCGAGCGGGACCATCTTGACCAGCGATGCGAACGTCGACGTGGCCAGATGTCGGACATCATCGTTCGGGTCACTCATACGTCCAAGAACAGGAACAATCATGAACAGCACATAAGGCAATGTTTTCACGTCGAGCAGCTTGACGACATCTGGAGAGGATAGGTCAGTATAATCAGATGAGACGATGAGAGACGAGGAAGTGGACAAACGCGAGATAACCTCCATCGCACCCTGTCTGTTGATGACCGATGGATCGCCAAGCAAGGGAAGAACCATCGAGACCACATCTCTCATGCCCTCAGTCGTCGCAACATCGCAGAGGACAGCGATGACCCTGGCGGCAGATTGTCGGATGACCGCGTAACCAGATTGAATGGCAACAAGCAACAACGGAAAGATGGCGACGATCTGATGATGCAGCGATGGGTCGACTTGCGAGGCGACAATCGAGAGGACAGTGAACGAGTCGAGGAGATCTTGTCCAAAGTTGGGTCTAGACGTCAAAGCAGCCTCGACGGTAAGGAGGCCAGCTGATGAAACGATTATTCATGTCAAACCGTGATAGAACCAAGAGCGACGTCAAGTTTGAAGCTTACAAGGGAAAACCTCAGTCAAAGGGGCAGCCATACAGCTCCACAACTTCGGCACTTCTCTGAACAGGACCGCTCCGAACCGTTTCGCCAGGTCTGCCAAAGCCAACGTGGCTCCTCTTGTCGTGACCCTCGATATGATGACCTCCTCTGATAAGATGACGGAAGCCTCCTTTCCTTTGCCTCCTCCACCCGTCGCTGATGCCAATAGCATCGTCCGATCCTGGTCCCGAAGAGATAAGATACCCTCGGTCGCAAGCGGAGTGTTGGCGAAGATGGGCGTCTGACTAGCATCTTGACAACTGAAGGTCGCGAGGTTCTTGACAATCTTGTCGGATGGATTCGATTTAGCGAGAGGAGATGATGAGTAGGCGATGAATGATGCGACGGAATGAGCGAAGCGAGTTTGAAGATCGAGGTTGTCCTCGAACTGATGGGACGAATGTATAGCGGAGGGAAGAGAAACGTATCAGGGTAACCGACGACATAGACATGGGGATGAGAGACAGACGGCCAGGATGATGCGAACCTTGACTCCGTTCATGATATTCCGGATGACGGGGTTCAACTTTGCAGGCATCGTCCTCAAAGCAATGACTGCGCTCGCGATGGCTGCCAACACCTGACGATCAAACTTCTCCTTTAGTGACATATAAGACCCGATGGAAGCGATGACTTTCATCTGTCGCTCCCTCAAAACCGGAAGCGCCTTCTTTGCTTGAGCCTTCTTGATCTTGGCGGCGAGGGCGTCAAATGTCCCACCAGCGATCGAGCCAGCAACATCGACCGTGAAGAGCTCTGCTGGGCCTGCGGTCGCTGCGTCCAAAGAGGATGGAAGAGTCGGTAGATCGGTTGCTAAAAGTTTGCCTTCGGACACGAATGAGGCCAAAAGTCCGTGACATTCAGTGTAGGCTTGGCTGAGCACGATGAGCATCTCGTAATAGGCGGCTGGAATTTGACCCTCAAGCATGACGATGAGATGGGTGGCGAGTGTTTTGGCGTGTTCATCCAGGTCGGGTAGAGGAGTAGGGGCTTGGGTTGTGGGAAGAGTATCGGCGATGGTAGCCCATTCTTCGATGATGACGGAGCCGATGATGATTTGGTGAGCGGAGGTAGAGGCCAAGTAGGTAAAGAGTTGTTGAACGAAAAAGGCTCGGAAGTTCTGTGGTTCGTAAAAGAGGCGGCAACGTCAGCTAGAACGCGATACAGAAAGGTGACGGTTGGTCAGATGCATACCTCAGATCGCCCATGAGCCATCAGGAGAGCGAGAGCACGTGCCGTCGCGAGACGACCCTTGAGAACGTTTTCGACCGTAATGAGTGAGAGATCTTGTGCCAAAGCGTTTTTGTCGATGTTGAAAGAGACAGCTTGCGCATCTCCGGATCTCCCTGTCTTGCTGACTTTGACGGACGAGACCTGCGCCTTGAGGAACAGATTCGGATCCATCGCAACACCAGGGGGGCTCATGGCTAGCGCGAACCACTCGGGCATCACAGGAACAATCTGCTCATCCAAAAATCGCTCGACAGAAACTTTGTCCCCTTGTTCGTCTTCTGAGATCGGATCCAAGCTTCCGCTGACCCGCTCGATTGCAGCTTCCCAAGCTTTCGACGAGGCCTCTCTGATTTCGGGACGTTCCTCCACGATGAGATTTTGAAGAAGGAACCGGAAGAGTCGATTGTCGATCCAAGTCGTCGGAACGGAAGGAACGGTGAGGAAGAGAAGGAGAGCATTCGGAACAGCGAGTCGGACGGCAGGGATGGTATGTCGGAAGAAGGGATACAGTCGAGGCACAAGGTTGGTGAGGCTGAGAGAGGGCGTTGAAGTCATCAGGGCGATACACTCGGGATGTTTGATCAGTGAACCTGGAGAGAAATGAGAGCGTGTTTGCCCAAGACAATATGAGTCATCTGACTGAAGAGTCAGAGCAGATGCTAGATGGGTTCAGCGTACCCAAAAGATCCATGACACCACCTGTGCTACTTCCCAACTCATCCCCACCTTCACTCATGGCATCCCACAGCACAGTAACGACACGTGCCAGTTCGTCGGGTAGATGATGGACAAGATACGAAGAGACGGGCAAGAGACAGGCAGCCGAGACGGAACGGACGTCGTCATCAGAGTCGGCGAGACTGACCATAGGCAACGATTAACGAGAGGAAGAAAACCAGGCGATCAGTTTTTTTTTTTTTTAGCCATGATTGACTGAGCAGAAAGAGCTTACCCTAGAATAGCAGCATCAACGACGTCCTTAAGCATAATCCCCTTCCTCTGCTTCCTGGCCAACGATTCTTCTCCCTCCTCCGAGATCGACTCCTTCTTGACCAGCGGGATTGCATCCACCTCCGGCTCCTGCTTAACACTCGCTCCATCGATGCCACTCTGAGCCACTGATCCACTCTCTTCCAATTTGACCGATCCACCAATCCCCTCCTCTAGCTTCACTGCATCGGTCTTTTCTGTCGACTCGACTTCCTGCAATGGTCTCTCTTGACTGCTGTCAGACCCCACGAGATCCCCTCTTACCGCTACCTCATACTTAAGTCCCAACAGTCCAGCATGCCTGACCTCCCAGGCATACCCCTTCTCCTTGACTCTTCCACTTTCCGATTGATTGACCATCTGAACTAGAGCCTCGTGGACCCATCGAACACCATGCTCATTCATGTGAACCATAACGGCAGCTAGGGTTTGAGCCGCCGTTTCCCTAACGGGAGCTACAACCTGGTCCGAGTTGTAGTCCCCGAATCGGTCGAGAGCGAGTAAGGAGAGGAGAGAATGTGAGATTGAAAGTAGAGCGGCAGCGTTGTGGGCCTCGTTGAGCGCAGAGGGGTAGCCGACGACTCGACCGAGACCGGAGCCTTGGGATTTGAGGAGATCTCGTAGGCCCATTGCAGAACCATGTCGGATGTCCCAGGAGGCACTGAAGAGCGAAAGCGAGAGAACTTCAACGACAGATGACCATGGCCAACGTTCCCTTCCAGCTTCGTCGCGTGGAACAATGAGGGATCTGGCAAGAGATGCTGCTTGACCTTCTATAGTTGCCACGGCCCCTCCACCCGAAGAAGCAGCAGCAGCAGCGTTGGCTGCCGCCTTGGCAGCTGGATCTATGACGACAGCGTCTGAGAGAGGATTGGATGATGAAGAGGTGGAGGGAGTCGGAGGTCGAGAGGGAGTTTGGGTTCCAGAGGTCGTAGCAGGGGAAGATGTAGAGTCGAGTTTGGGTCTGACAAGTAGCGGAGGAGGTCCATTCGTGACAAGGTCGAAGCAGTTAGTACACATTGGTCAAAGCTGTTCTGACGAGCTACGGTGATGCATACTTTGTGCTGGCTGCTCCTGATCCAGCTCCGGCCATTTTCCTCTTCCGCTTCAACACGTTGATCTGCCTCGCACTCATGCCAGCGAACTCCTCTGCCTCTCTCTTCTTCTCCTCTTCTATTCTGTCCTTCTCCGCTCGTTTCAGTGCTCCTCGCGAGGTGGACTTTTCTTTGCCTTGAGCTGACGACGATACGGTTGCTGCCGAAGAACCAGAATTCTGCTGAAGTTCCATCGGATGGGAAGTCGGTGGTAGCGGAGATGTCGACATGGCTGGGGAGGGACGTGTGCTGCTCGCAGCGGATACAGAGGCTGAGGCTTCGGCGAGGAGATCCATCCCGGAAGGTCCCGGGGGAGGTGCCGCTTCTAGTTCGTCCTTGACAAGATCCCCAAAGCCGAGATCTATACCTCCTCCTCCCCCACTATTTATTCCAAGTCGTTTCATGACCTCCCTTTTGCCTTCTTCGATCTCCTCCTTGGTTGTCGGAACAGCGGGAGCAGCGAACTCTTTGCCGGACGAGGCTAGAAGCTTGGGATGGGATGGGTCGAGAAGAGCAGAAAGATTGAGATTCGGTGGTAGGTGAGGCTGAGGGAGTGATGTAGTATCTGGAGTGCTAGAAGAAGGGTCTGTTATAGGTGGAGACCAGGTAGGAACTGAACGGGCGATTTCGGCTATGGCGAGAGAAGCGGCGGAACGAGTGTCGTATGATCGGGAGCGAAGATGGGGAAGGATCTGTGATGCAAGTATGCGGAGTCCTCATCAGTTCCTTGATCAATTACAAACAAATGAAGAGCTGACGAGGATGGACTTACTCGACCAACGAGGGACATGACTTCAGACCACTCGGCCTCGCTCTCCAGACCGACACCGAGTTGTTTGCTATCGATGAGTGCTTCATTCGGGAAAGAACGCTTGGCGATTTCTCCTAGTTGTTTAGCTGCTGTGCTCTTAATCTGTGGGTTGGAGCCTGTCTCGAGAAGCTGGATGAGGCGGTCGAGTCTCGATTGCGAGTATGTCGGGGGAAGATAGAGATTGTGAGCGTCTGGTGGGACAGCTATACTGGACGAATCGACTGGTAATTACCTAGTGCCCATGCTGGGATGTCGATATCCCTCGGACAAGGGCGAGTCGTAGACGGGTTGATGATGCGGTCGATGTTTGGGTCGAGAAAGAGCTCAATAAAGGCCCAAGATCCCTAACACTTTTCACTTTTATACCTTCAATGACAGCATCAGACACTACTTATAGTCTTCTGCTCGACAAGGCTTCACATAATTTAGTAAACACGTTAATTTCCACATTGTCGTCAAGAGCTTCCTCGTCGACCGGATTTCGGTCATCCTTCCAAGAAACCACCTCGGCCTCTCCCTCCACCTCATCTGCCCTGTCCACACATCGGACCTCCCTTGTCTTCGTTCACACATCATGACATCGGTCAACCAATTCGTTCTCCCACCCTCGCGTCGGCCGCCACCTCCAGCCGAAGACGAGATTCCCCTCGCCGATGACGAAGATTCTTACGTCCCCTACGTCCCTCTATCAGCCCGTCGTGAAGCCCGACTACAAACCCTCGCGTCATCCTCAACGAACCCACTATCGAACCAACGCGAAAAGGCACTCATCTCAGAAGCGATCGACCTCGAGAAGGAGCGAGAGGATGAGTTGGCTAGGAAGAGGGAGAAGGCTCGTCGTGAACGGACTTTGCTTGATGGTGCTGCAGAGGTCAAGAGACGGAAAGCTGAGGAGGATGCTAGGAAAAGTGAGGCCGATCTTAAGAGGGAGGAGGAGGAGAAATTGCTCAAGGAGTTGGCCGGCCAACAAAGGAAGTTGGTGTCCGACGCTGAGCTTGCGGCCGGTGTCGAGTATAGGGAGTCTCTGCCAGCTACGTGAGTGGAGAATCTACATCTCAGATCTCGTTCGCCGCTTTGCGGGGTGTTGAACGGTGGAGAGAGCACAGTAATGCTTACAAGCTGACGCTATGCGTCGATTCTGCACCTCGCTACACACCGTCCTTCCAGTTGGGTCCCTCCCCACTACATCAAGAACAAGTCTCAAGAAGAGTGGCAGAAGACGCGAGAGAAGCATCATATCATCATCGAAGGAGAGGATGTTCCCCCAGCTACGCCGGAGTTCCAGGTTCGCCGAGCGCCTGAATCTTCCCCTTCAGACTACGGCCATAGCAACTCACGCCGATCTTGTCGTCTCTCTCTACACAGGACATGAAGCTTCCTCCTCCCCTCCTCAAGTACCTCAAGAACAAGAAGATTATGAAGCCAACGCCGATTCAGATGCAGGGTATCCCTACTGCGTCCGTTTCCCATCTGTTCATATCGGTCGACGGCATTTCTGAACAGCTACTAATACTTGTCTGATATGTCGTTATAGCTTCTCAGGCCGAGACATGATTGGTATCGCATTCACAGGGTCAGGAAAGACGCTTGCCTTTTCACTTCCCGCCATCATGCTTGCACTTGAAGAGGAGGGCAAGATGCCATTCATTAAGGGAGAAGGTCCGGTTGGAATGATCGTCTGTCCATCGGTGAGTAATGACTATCGTCGCGCAAACCGACATGTCAACAGCTTCTGACGGCTCACGCGACCGTGAATGATGCATTTCCTTTGTTCTCTCCATATCGCGCCTCTCTCACCTTTCCCTTCCCCCCAAATGACAGCGAGAGCTCGCCCGTCAGACGTATGAGGGACTTGTACAGATGACTACTGCGCTTGCCGAAGGCGGTTACCCTCAACTCGGTGTACTCCTCACTATTGGTGGGATTTCAATGGCAGAACAGAACGATGTCCTCAACAAGGGTCTCCATATCGTCGTTGCTACCCCAGGTAGACTGATTGACATGTTGACGAAGAAAAGGTTTGGGCTCGAGGCTTGCAAGTAAGCTTTTTTCCGTTGTTATCTGAATTGGTTCCTGGACTGGTCAAGGCTGATTCCGTAGCTGACCTTGGTTGGTTGGCAGGTACTTGTGCTTGGACGAAGCTGACCGAATGATCGATATGGGGTTCGAGGAGAACGTCAGAGAAATCATGTCCTTCTTCAAGGTTCGTTATGATCTCAGTCGCGCTTTCCTTCATCGTCAATCTTCTCGGATCTCAATCATCTGTCCTCCTATCCTCCATTCCATCTTCTTCCCCAACTCAGGCTCAACGTCAAACCCTTCTCTTCTCAGCAACTATGCCGAAGACAATCCAGAATTTCGCTCAGCAATCGCTTATCCGACCCGTCCTTGTCAACGTCGGTCGAGCAGGAGCGGCCAACTTGGACGTCATTCAGGAGGTCGAATACGTCAAACAAGAGGCAAAGATGGTCTATCTTTTAGAATGTCTACAAAAGACCCCACCACCGGTTATCGTATTCAGCGATAACAAGAATGAGGTCGATGGTCAGTGCTCGTGCTTGGTCGCGAATAAAGATGGGTCCTTTTTCTCTAGCTGATCCAAATTCGCAAACTCTTTTGCCAACCACGCTTGTATAACTCAGATATCCAAGAATACCTTCTTCTCAAAGGAGTTGAAGCCGTTGCCATCCATGGTTCTAAAAGTACGTGCGAAACTTCCGACCTTTCTTGTTCTTATTTCCCTTCATCTTACTCATCTCTAACTCACTCGTTCTACGATGACGAACCCTCCATCGAACAGCTCAGGAGGAACGAGAATATGCTATTCGATCATTCAAATCTGGAGCCAAAGACGTCATGGTTGCTTCAGGTGTTGCTTCGAAGGGTCTTGATTTCAATGAGATCCAACATGTTATCGTACGCCAATCTCTCCTTTCCCGTCTTGGTTTCTTCTTCTTGCGTCTTTCCATGAGTGGCAGCTTCCCACTCGTACTCGTTTTTGTGTACGTTGCGTCTGGTTTAATCTGAAATCGCCCCCTCTCCCCTCCCCACCCCTTCCCCTTGAAGAACTACACGATGCCCAAAGAAATCGAAGATTACGTCCATCAGATTGGTCGAACCGGTCGATCCGGAAAAACGGGTATCGCAACCACTTTCGTCAATATGAACACTCAAGAACAGACTTTACTCGATCTCAAGTATCTCCTTATGGAGGCCAAGCAAAGGTCAGTATTTCTTTCCTTCTTCCCCTCCCTTAACCATGATGAAAACCTCGACTAACGAGTTATTCGCATATCTCCTTTCCTTGGCGTGTCTCAATAGAACACCACCGTTCCTCGCAGCGCTCGAAGACCCCAATGCAGGTCAAGGTGGACCATCAGGTTGCCCAGTCTGTGGTGGACTTGGACACAACGCTTCAAATTGTCCCAAACTCGAGGATGCTCAGAGACGAAAGGTCGCTGGTCACAACCGAGACGAGGGAGGTGGATTCTAAGGGAGTTGCGCTTGGATATGCATTGTGTGTTGGGGTTTGGGTGGAGACAAGCTGTTTGAGTCAATCTTCATCCTTGGGTGGTCGATCCCCTTTTTTTGTGTTCTCGTTTGCCAAACCATGCGAATTGTTTTGCTCCCTGTCTGAAGTTTGTATCTTGATGTGGTATTCCCTCTTTCACGATGAGAACAGCGTGTAAAGGGAGGGTTGCAAGTAGTTGGGGAGAACAAACCGAGAACAACAGTCGTTGTTGCCTTGTGTCCCCCGTTGTTTGAGGGAAACGGAAGGAAGAGCTTCGAGCTTTGGTCTCGACAACCACCTTCCTCACCCTTCTTTCAGCCTCAGATCTTTCTACACCATCGCCGATGTATCGTCCTTCCTCATCTGTACCGCCATCCGTGGCGATGGTAACGTCTTCGAGCAAGACCTCCCAACTTACATCGACGGAAATAGAGAGCTTCGACACGTAGCGTCCTCAACGTCACCTCCCATGTCCATCATGCAGAACCGCGTTTGGGAAGAGGACATCTTTGTTTTCGCTGCTCGGTTGGATCAGCTCTCGGTGGGGAAGCCTCCGGTCGCTACACCTCTAGAGAGAGAGGTCAATGGTTTCAAGAGCTGGGTCAGGCCAGTCTGGTTGAAGGGGTATTGAGCGGATGGCTCAAGGAGACAATGAGGTCTTGGGCGATCTCCGGAAGGGTGAAGTCGACACGGAGTAGAAAGCGATGACAGAGAAGGAATCGACTTGAATTGGATACAACGAGGGGAAAGAGTAAATGAGAGAGAGAGAGAGAGAGAGAGAGAGAGAGAGAGAGAGAGAGAGAGAGAGAGAGAGAGAGAGAGAGAGAGAGAGAGAGAGAAAAAAGAACAGTCTCGTTCGGTCCACTGTCGAGTATCGAGTGTTGGCTTTTGCAAAAAAGAAGCTTATGGCAAGTAAGGTAGTCAAGTCCAAATATATATCTATCTATCTATAGAGCGTAGCTGACGAGCGTGAAAACGAAAAAAGTTGCCCCGAGCTTTCCCAGTTCGACCTTGCCGAATGGCCTAGCTTGATTTCTGTAGTGAAGGGAAGGCGTGAACCAGATTCCACACATCAGTTCTACCTTGGACGATGTCACGAGAGGAGAACCTTCATTCCGGGACTTACCCAGCACTGGTTCCTCCCGTACTAGGCGTCTGGTTGGTGCTGGACAAGGTCCCATTTCCGTTAGGCTTCTTTTGAACCGTCGTATTGGTCTGAATAATTCTCCCTTCGATGGTGTAATTAAGTGGTGACATGTTCTTGACGAAAGCAGCGAAGACTAGTCGGAGCGAAACCATGGACATCGAATCAGCTTGAGCGAGACATCCCTTATTGTCTTTCATTCGAGTATCTTTGAACTGACCTTCATCCTGAGCGCCCAGAGGAGGAGGAGAAATTTTAGATGCGTTGGGAAAGATTCCATCTCCACCTGTAGCGATGAAATCCAAAGTAACTATATACATGATGGAATTGAAAAGGGTCACGATCTCAGCGTACAACTCATGAAAGATCATCGCCTAAAGTTTTCGGTTGGCAACGAAGATTCTCACCGATGGTGTAGTTTGCGTCCCAGACGATGGGTTGAGGTGGTGAACCAATCTTGAGCTCAATCAATCGAGAACCGACAGTCGCGTTAGGGTTCCAGGTGTATTGAACTTCTTTCGAAACTTGGATAGGGGCCGTGTCCTTCCCAGCTGAGTTGACTTCGCTGGCGACACCTTCGAAAATATCCCAGAGTTGCGCTCCGGTGAAGGTCATATCGACGAGAGCGTTGCCAAAGGGGAAAGAGGTAACCACGTCTCCCTGGGTGACATTTGGACCAGTGATGGTGGCTCGGATACCACCTAAGTTCATATATGATGAGATCAAAAGGTCGGAATGATGTCAGGATTGACGAGATACTGAACTCAGAGGTCAGCCTTACCGGCATTGTGGATCGCAGCTGAAACGTTTGCTCCAGACTGGCGACGAGCATAGACCATCGAGTCGGTGACGGCATCTCCCAAGGTACACTCTTGGTCGTAACATGTCTCCTGCTCGAGGACGCTCAAAGTCGATCCGATGACTTGCTTGCCATACTATCAACCATTAGAGTGACGCCTGAGAGTTAGTATACCTGCAACCCTCTTATTTTGATCTCGTTCAGTTTGAGACATAGCAGGGGAAATACCTCATCAAATGGCTTCCTCCATTCAACGACCTGAGCTTGGAGTTCTGCGTCTTGAGCGATGTTTTGGTTCATGACGATTGGTGCTCCAGTCGTAGCGAGGATCTTTCCAGAGTCTGGAGCGAAAGCAACATCGAGCCTTCCAAGGTATTGACCCCATCTGTCAAGAGGAAAGCAAGACAGAAGGGGCAGTTGGTCATCTTCAGCAAGACTGAGCAGATCCATCGAACCTCGCTTCCGTTGCTTCGTCGAATTGAATTTGACTCACCGCCATGCAGTAACGATAAAGACTTCCTCGCCATCAAGGTTCTGAACGATAGTGGGATACTTGCCAACTGCCGTGGGATCATCGACTTCCAATCGTGTGTGCGAGTGTCCCCCTGAAGCGATACGGCGCAGGAAAGGATCATCATTAACCTAGGGTCAGACAACTTTTTTCTTCTTCTTCTTCCGAAGCCACATGATCGACTGACCGATGATCAAATGAATTCCTCTGGTAGATTGAGCAAGCTTGATATCCTCGTCGTAACCTATGAGGGATCACGTCAGTTCGAAGATGTCTTATCCAAGCGAACAATTCAAAAAGGACTTACCGATGTGGGTCAAAGCGACGACCCTCTTGACAGTAGTACCGTTCGCTGCACCCAACGTTCCATTGAGAAGACCATCAACGACAGGTTGAACGCTGGAGACGAGTGGTTCGAATAACGTCCCTTCATCCGGCTGAGAAATGTCAGGTACGTCAACTGTCGTGAGAGCGACGATAGCAAGCTCGTGCTTAGGGAGGAGGACGAATGGGACGAGTTGTTCAGCAAGGGGAGTGTAGTTCGTCTTGATGTTGGTAGATACAACTGGGATAGTAAGATTTGCGAGGAATGCCGCTAAGTGGAAACGTTGAAACGGATATCGTCAGCGAATCCAGGTCCGATCGATGAGCCTGTTCGATCATGATTGCTCACCAAGAGGAGCGTTTCCAGCATCGAACTCGTGGTTTCCGAGGGTGAATGCATCGTATCCGATTTGATTTATGGTCTCTCCGATAACCCGACCTCCGTAGTATCGATAGAAAAGCGTTCCCTGCCATTCATCTCCAGCGTCCAAGGTGATCGAATCGTTGACGGAGCTTCTTACTTCCTCGATCTGGTGCTTGAGTCGAGCGTAACCAGCGAAGCAAGAAATGTTGTTGGCTGTGTTGTTGGATGGACAATCGACTCCAGAGCTTCGGAAAGTGTCGAGATGAGCATGGATGTCATTCGTATGAATGAAAGTGACATTCTATGCGCGTTTATCGTTAGCTCGTAGGTCTCGATCCAGATTGGGCCATCGCGGGTGGTTCGTCGCCACTCACGTAGGATCCGTCATCTTGATAACCTCGTCTCACTGGTCTACCGACGGCGGGGGCGTAGCGAGATGAGACTAAGTGCTCATCTGCCAAGACGAGATTGGAGAGAAGAAGGAGAGGGAGAAGTGGCAACATGTTGTAGAAGTGTGTTCGCTGGTCGATGGAGCACGATGGGCTCGGAGGAGATGGAGGAGAAAAGGAGATTTAGGGCCGCCAAGAGATTTCTATCTATCGCACCCGGACCAGACCGAGATCAACGTGGTTCGATTGTCACGAGGATTCTCTTCTCCTCTTCCTTCCAAAGCAAGTTCGTGGCGAGAGATCCAAGATATCCCTCTCAGCTGATGCCTTTTATCCTATACCAGTCAAGTTGATTGTCACCCGTATGCCCGGGATAGTTACGTCCAAGCGCGATTTCATGCTCACGTTCGTCTGGTTTCCCGGAAGATCTCCAACGTTCATCTTTGTGCACATCCTCTCGACTTGGTCGTCAACTTTGAGATACTGAATCCCGTACTGTGTCCGAAGCTCTCAGCAAACCCCGAAGAAAGAGGACCAAGGTGAGGATTGGTACCACGTTTGATATCGGCGTGCGTCGGACAGACGAAACCCAACCGCAACAGAAGATGCTGCACTGTTCTAGCAGAAAGCTCCATTCAACGTCAGTTAGTTCCCGAGATCGCACGATGAACCCTGATATCTACAACGTTGATGGTCCCAAGTAGAACGTTAACATTGAAACGTTGAGGAGACCTAATTCTCCGTAAGGGTCGCTCCCGTCATCGAGAGAGTATGCGGGATGCATACGTGATCAGAATCAGAGGGAAAAAAGAAGTGGAAGAAGAAAGTCAAGAGACTTCCGGTCTTTGTTTCTCCAGTAGCTTCATTTGGTTTCATTGACATCAACACATCCGACGTTGTCTCCTTCCTCTCCTCGCCCACTCGGCATCTGTTTTCGGGGTTTCCCCGACTTGGATCGCTGTATCTTTAGCGTATGATACGCTCAGCACGAGTCAGCGATATAGGGCCAAAGCGAGAGGCCTCCTCATCAATTTCCGCTACTAGCCCTACTGACGACACTAATACTGGCTGGACATGTTAACTGGCAGTTGTTGTCCCCCTCTGTGGAAGGACTCTTCTCTCATGGCTCCTTTTCCGGTTCTTGTATTGAGGAAACTTTGTTTTCGTCTTTCCGGGCACGTTCCCTTCCGTCAATCCTTGCTTGGGCCCCGTAGTCTTCCTCTTTACCCTCCGATCGCTCGACGTGAATCGGTCTCCTCTCGACATCCACCTGAATCGCTGGACCTGACTTGAACCTCCAGGTCCACTTGACTTCATCTCAACTCCCAACAATGTTCCTTTTGTTACCAGATCGAACGTTGATCTGCTTCTTCGTCGTCGGACTCACCATGTCCCTCGCGAGCGGTAAGTCGGGACGATACTAAATCTGCTTCGAGGTCGGATGCGGCTGACGCTCTACAAGACGACTCCATATATAGCGATGCCAGCACATTCACCTTCGATGTTCGCCTCAGCTTCACTTCTTGCGGTTCACATCCTCTCCTCCCCGATGACGTCGAGATCAGCCGGAGATATTGCTCATTCGGCTAGGTTGGATATCAATAGGTTAATTAGGATGTTATCTGGCGTTTGTCAAGGAAGATGTGGGATTTGGGCTGAAGCGGAGCATGTAAGCGAAGAAGTCTGACTTTTCTTTGATCTTTCGATTTACTCTCCGAGGGCTGACCAACCATGAGGATGAACTTTACACCTATGCGTACAGTGATGTGGGACTTCGCATAGCATCGAGTGAGGCATAAATCCCAATCCGATTGATCTTGTCCGGACCCGTTTGCTGATCCGACACCTTTCTTGATTACTTCCTGATTAGACAATGCGAGAAGCTGTTCTGTTCGCCTCAGTTCGAAGAAAGCTTTGCGAGGATCCATTCTCATGAGCAGACGTTGCTCTCTAGAATCTTCAACGTCGATCGATTCTCAGAAACAGAGGGACGAGTCGATACTTATTCTCAGGGGTTTTTTTCTCTTCTTTTTTGCCTTTCTCTCTCGGTCACGACAACAACGACGACAACAAAAAAGGTTGGCTGCCTCGATTGTCTCATCCTAGTGCGCTAATCAGATTCAAGTCCTTCCTCCCGATTCCTATCTCGATTTTCGCCAATTCTCACGTCGATCCACTCCCTGTTCAAGCAGATTGGTAAACCTGATGACATTTCTCGATCCGATTTCTCAAAAGCTCTCGCCCAAACGACTAGTGGGTCCTAAGGGGTTTTTTTTGTTCTTTACTTTGGCTCTTCTCTCATACATCTACATATATCGTTATAAATCAATTCACTCCATATAATTTCCTCACTGATATGCTTTTCACAACCATATCGACGTGTCGTTCTCATGCTTCACGCCTACCCAATTTACAGTCATCAGGAACGCTTGTTCTCGATATACAGATTCTGTACCCGAAGATTTCAATCTCCTTCCTTTCTCCTCCATCGGAATCGATCCATCTGGTGATTTTTCAGCATCCATTCTATCCCTTGGTCAAGATTCTTCAGCTTGGTCGAATCTTCCTTCGAGGACGAATTTGGTTGGGTACCTGGTAGTAGCTAGTCTAGGGTTGATGTGGATCGTCTAAAGCAGAGGAAGAAAGAAAGGAAAAAAAGGTCCTCTGAAATGGCATACAGATACCGTACCATTAGAGTCACCGATTGTGGACCTGAAGACTGTTTGCTCTTCATCTGTGTCCATCGTTACCACTAGTCGTTTCCCTTCTCTGTTTCCTTTCTCTCCTCTGTCCTTTCTTTTGAGCTAGTCTGGGATTTCCATCTTTTTGCCTACCTGATTTCCTTCCTAACGATCGTCTGAATACCATACGTGCCATCCGTACCATATTCAGATTGGTTTATCTTGACCGGAATCATCTGAAAGGAAGGGTTAGGTAACCAATTTGAAATCTGCCAAGTGAGCAGAGGATCACAATCATGAATCATACAACGAATTGACATCTTAACAATCCCTATCTTGACGCACATATACAAACAATCACATGCACACACAAACTCCCCCCCCCCCCCCCCTCTCTCTCTGTCCCACCACGTCAGGAATGGCCCAGATCTTCAAGTATACTTGGCTGAAGCTTAAAAAAACCAATCGTTCAGAAGGAATTGATGATTTTCAGTGAGGGTTTCTGTGAATGTATACGTTGATTCTGAAAAAAAAAAAAAAAAAAAAGACAAGAAACAAGAAAAAAAAAGGGGGGGGGGCCAAGAGATCTTGTCTTTCCTTCTCCTCAAGCGAACGAGATTCAAAACTTACGACTTTGTTGACTGACAGATCTCGTGAGCTTCTGTCTCATACTTGGAGAGATGGATTCTGGATGTTTGAGTAAGGAAGGATCCCATTTGATCGCTAGTCTTTCATCTATACGTTTTTGGATTATGGCATGAGCGATCTTTGAGGATGAGAAATTAGAACCAATGGGGGAAGGACAAGAGATTAGATCGAATTCGCTTCGGGAGATCGGGACGCTCGACCGGGTTCCGGCTCAAAGAGTTTTATTCTCCTCCTGCTTCAGACTTCTTTGAGCGCCAAGCAGGGTTCCAAGGTCGTTGGGATCTCTAAGTCTTGGGGTTTTTTTTTTGGGTGGCCACAAGACACGCACACACACACACATACATGTACAGATACTTACTGCTTCTTGTTCCTCTTTTCGAGCTCTTTTCTCCTCCTTATCTGGATTGTATCCTCTGTTGGGTTTGTTTGGTTTGGGTAGATTCTTGACGACGTTGAGTATCGTTTCGATAGGTTTAGAGTTGGATCTGGGTCGACCTAGTTGCACCCTTGATGATTCTCCCGCGACGTTATTGGAAGAAGAAGCGCGTGAAGTTGAACTACTGCTTGAACTTCTGGCTCGATTGAATGTTGGACGAAGAACTTGAGTTGTCTTTGGGATGAGGGGAGCGTTGGAGTCGTAGGATCGGATCGAGATTGTATCAGTCATGGAGGGAGAAGAGAAGATGGATGTTAGGGAGAGAGTCACGGGCCCAGACGATGAAGGAGAGCACGAGGCCAAGGAGGCAAAGAGCCGGGGATTATGCCGGGATCTGAAGGAGAAGAGAGGTGGAAAGAGATCCAGGCTCAAGAGGGCTCGGCGGTGATCCTCACTTGCCGGACCTCAAACGGTTCTACTCGCCGCCCCTCCTGCTTTCGAGGTTGGAAGCAGCTCATCACGACACATGTCATATCAGGCAGGCACTTCCCGATCCCTTCTGCACTTCTTTCCTGCTCCCGAACAAGATCACCGAACTCGGGAAACTCGATGGCAGAGCAAGCACAAGGGCAGATATGAGATCCAAAAGATAGTAGGTTAAAGGAGGGAAGAGACGACTAAGAGACGGAGGAAACGAAAAGGAATGGAAGAACTGCAAACGACCGAAAAGGTATAGAGGGTAAGTTACAACTTGCCTAGAGAGAGCAGAGGAGGGAGTGAAGAGGGGGGGCAAGAGGAACAGGTTGGTCCATATCAAACAAAGGAGGGAAGGGGGAGAAGGCAGAAAGATGAACGAGCAGATACACGAAAAGATGGGTTTCAAGCGTGTAGAAGAGAAAACAGAAACGATCCATGTTTATCCATTGTTCAAGGAGAGCTTGTCTTCTCTTTGTTCTCTAGAGGAGGAAAGCTCCGACGGCTCCCAAACCAGCAACGAGAGCGAGTCCACCGGCTGAACCGAAAGCCTTGTCAGCTCCGCTGGAAGGGGCAACTGAAACTGAAGCTGAGGCGATGGATGAGAGAGCGTTCGAAGCTGAAGCGACGATGCCGCCGGTGGATTGGGAAGTGGAGGTAGTGGTAACAGCGGAAGTCATGCTTGCTGCTTGGGAAGCAGATTCCTGGGTAGCGGCGGAAGAGACAGCACCGGCAGCGGCAGAGGAGAGTGTTCCGGAGGCTTCAGCTGAACCAGAGGCGAAAGTGGCGGTAGCATAGACGGCAGTCAACCTGTAGTCGAAGAGACGTATCGTGGTATTGATGATGGCTAATCAGTCGGGTGGATCGAGGTCAAGAGAGAGAGTTCGGCGATCAACGTACTCGCTGTAAGCTGGGATGGTACCGGAGGCGCTGTTAGACTGGCCAGCGAGAGCACAGGAGCTGCTCTACAAGTCGTTATGCAATTCGTCAATGAAAGGATAAATGAAGATCAATAACGAGGAGCGCGAGCTGAGGCAAGCCACCAGGACGTCGATTTGGTATGACCACTCACCAAGGTGCTGATGGTCTCCACGAGGGTGTTGTACTGAGTTTCGGAAAACTCGGCGGACTCTGCGGAGTTGATAGGCAATGACGGAAGACGAATTGCGATTAAGTGGAGGGAAGCCAAAAGTACGCCATCAGAAAAACGAGGCACGAACCGAAAGAGCAGGTGAGACAGTCGTTCAACGCGTTCAAGGCATCGGTTGCACAGATCTTGAGGCAGTTGGCAGTGTCACCCGAGGTACTATAGTGCGAGGGAGAGGGTGAACCACAGGCAGAAGGTGAAAGGGGATGAAGATATAAGAAGCGTACACGCGATTGACACCCCATCAAACGCGGTCAAGATGAGGATCAACGACAACCCACCAAGCGGAGTAGACTGTGGAGAGATGAGATGGATAGGGGAACGACCAAACATGAATGGTTTCAGTCGACTTTCGGAGATCCGGGACGGGGAAGCCGAGATGAAAGGGTGATTAAAGGGAGAGAGTGGAAGAGGAGATCGGATCGAGATGCAAGGGAACGAGAAATGGAACGGACTGGTCAGGGTTGAGCTGCATCGATCAGTGCAAGCATCGGGAACGGAGACTCCTCCAGGAAGACCAGAGTCTTGTCGCTTGACGAGACCTGATCCGATGGCGAAGAATCATAAGGGAATGAAGGGGTCGGGAAGGGGACGCATGAGCCACAGGGGTGAGTCGGTCAGGGAGGAAGAATAAGAATAGATGAAAATCGAGCACGGGCAAGATGAGTCAGCTACACGTTCTCCATCGGGGGCGCATCAGCGGAGAAGGACGGCGAGGGAGTCAAGGGCGGGTGAAGCAGAAAGAGAGACAGTGCTCGCTTGAAGGATGGTGGCGGTCAGGAGCGAACAATCAACATACCGGCAGAGACGACGGGAAGGACGACAGTAGCGAGGGTGAGGACGGAGGGGAAGATCATTTTAGTGTGTGGAAGGACGACTGTAGGTGGTCTGCGTGTGGAGGAGAGGGGAGAAAGGGTGAGGGAGTTGAGAGAGGGAAGCAGGTGTTTGGCTTTTATTGCAATCACAAATCTCGGGACCCCCCAAGACTCGAATTCTTCTTCGTCCGATGGGGATTGGATGCCTTCTGACGGTCTCTCAAATCTTTCTCCCTCAGTGAAGTCCAGACTAGTCCAACGATTTGATGCATCTTTGTTGACTTGCCTCTACCCTCACCGAACCCGCGAGGCCTCGACACAGTCTCAGGGCATTGAAGCTGATTGAAGTGGAACAAAATATATAGCAAATCAATAATCACTTGAAACGATCCCTCGTCTGAATCATCTAGTATAGCTGCCGGATCCGACCCTGCTCAGGACGTTGCAAGGAGAAAGAAAATTGTCGGTTGGCTGACCAAAACGAAATCAAGATCCTCTCCAAAATTCGCTGGGTCTTTCCCTCCAGAACCCTCTTTCCCCTTGCCCTCCTTCCTTCACTTCATCTCGGTCTGCACCAGCAAGCTTACCCTTTTCAGCACGCCATCCCATCTGATTCGATCCGACCACATATACCGTAAGCCCCCTTTCATGTGCCAACAACCATCGGCAGCAGCAACGCCCTCCACACTTCCCTCTCTTTCCCCGACAGAGAGACCCAACCTTGCAAAGTGTGACGCTTCCAAAGATGACTATCAGCACTGGGCACTGAATTAATCTGATGCATAAAGCTTAACCTGATTGCCGTAGTGGCCAGGGCGGACTTAGAAAACCCGTGACTGAGGACCCTCTACACTTTGCATGTCTCTTCTCGTTCGCTGCCTCCCGCCCTCTCGTTGCTGTTGCCATGATTCTGCTCTACACTTGTCAACTGGACAGCCTGCTGACCCGCTTGTTTTGCACGTCCATTCATAGATCTCCTTTAGCTTCTCCCTCTTGTCGTACCATGACAGACGTTGCTCCTCTTCCACGAGAGTCGCTTGTCCCTCTCCTTCAGTCCATCAAAGCGAGCGTTTCTCAAACGAATGGTGCCCTCGCTCCTCTGCTTGCAAAGTGAGTCTTGGGCCCCTTCCCTCTCTTTTTTGTGTGTTGTGGATCGCCTTTTTGCCCGCTCCGTTCTCGTCTTGTGTACTCCTATATCTCGCATATGTATGATTTGTCTACTCTCGCTTCTTGCGCCGTATCGTCGTTATCGCGCATTGTGAAGCGATAAGATCTTGCGTCTGATCATCGACTTGAGAGAAGAAGAAAGAGACCAAACACTCGTCTTAGACCTTCTAGTCTTCCTCCGTCTGGTCTTGCCACATGCTTCTGGATCGTCTCAAAGCAGACACAGGCACGAAGCTGATCGTCGTTGACTTGCCTTACAACTCAGGCTCAAATCTGACCCTGCCTCATTCGATACGACTCAAGGTCTCTCTCTTCTCTCTCTTCGACCAAACCTCCTCCTCTCCTATACCCACCTTCACGCCCTCCTCATCGCATCGCGTCTCTCAACTACCACTGCCAATGCCAACGCATCATCTACCACCTTGCCATCCTCACTCGAGAACTTCTCTGCTCCTCGACCAGCCGAGAGATCATCTGCTGGTTCCAAGGAACTCGCGGAAGAGCTGGTCGTCATTCGGGAAGTCATGGAACGGGTTAGAGGTATGGAAGCCAAGGTCGGCAAACAGGTAGACAGACTGGTCAAGGGTGCCGTCGAAGGAGCTGGCAAGGTCAAGGAAGGTATTGAGAATGGTGAGTCCAGGAATGAAGATATGCAAGACAGTGACCTCATTTGCCGTCGCTGATGCTGCGTTCTCATCACATTTCATACGATAGATCCTCTTTCGTTCCGACCCAATCCGTCTGCTCTCCTCAAGCCGACCGCCGGCGACGACCATTCCGATGCTTCCGCCTCAAGCGACAACGACGAAAATGACACCAGCGCGAAGGCGTCCACTTCCACCGGAGGCGTCTATCGACCACCTCGACTCGCCGCTGTCCCTTACCTCGAACCAAGCCGGACCTCCTCTCGAAAGAAAGAAGCCCGAGCCCCAAGAACCAACACCCTCCTCACCGATTACGCTCTCACTACGGGCTCGACTCTTCCAACTTCCGAATCCGTCACTGGCATCAACACGACCAATTCATCTCGCACTGGTCCAGGTGGTGGAAGTAAAGGAAAGAGTTTGGCTCAAGAGCAAAACGACTACGAAGAATCCGCCTTCACTAGGTTGCCTTTGAAGAAGACGGATTTGAAGCGAAGGGAGAGAGAGGAGAGGGAGGATGCTTTGGGGTTGGGTGGTTGGAGTGATGTTCTGGGTGGTTTGGGAGGAAGTGGAGGATCGTTTGATGTCGGTGGTAGCGGAGATGGGGGAGGTGCTTGGGAGAAGAGAAAGAGAGGAGACGAGGGAACGAACGGCGGCAAGGCGAAGAAGGGCAAGTTTGAGAGAGACATGGGCAAGAAGGGCAAGTCGAAGAAGAGAAGATAGATGAAAGCCATGATATTGAAATGTTGATTGACATATGCACCTGGATCGCGCCTGCGTGAGATTAAAAAGTTTTCAGAGGGCCGTCGATGGATTTTCATCGCGTTACCCCCGGTTCCTTCTCCCCGCAGTCGAATTAAGAGGAAGGGAATCCTTTGACGTTCACCGTTCTCCCCTCTGACTCATACACTCACGTCCATCAGACTTGAGAGTCATCACCCACATGACCTTTCCAACTTGTTCTTCCTGCCACTCAGCTCCCGCTTCATTGTGTTCCTCGTGTACCCGTGCAACGTAAGAAGTGATGTTTACGTGCGTCCCTGCCTTGGACCTGACTAACGTTCATCGTGATAACTCCTCCACCTCTGCCTCCTCCTCACCCTGTTAGTCTCGATCGGTACTCAACAACTCACCAAGCTCTCGTCTCGTCTCACGCACGTCATCGCCGGAAAGCCAATGAACTCAACTCAGGAAAAGGAGGATCGGAACAAGTTAGGATTGTCGAGGCCGAGATAAAGAGAGCTGAAAGGAGGATCCATGTCTTGGAAGAGGAAATCAGGCTGATGATGCAAAAGAACTCAAAGGGTGAGTGAAACGTTTGGCGGTGGATCTCCCCTCGCGGAAACAGGCAGTGAAAGGGAGACTTAAGGTCAACTTTGGTTTGGATGGGAATCTTCTGGAACAAAAACAGTGCAGGAACGTATCTCTTTCCTCAATCAGGATATTACCCAAAGAGAATCAAATCTATTCATCATACCTCCATCTTCGAAACGAAACGCTCAACTCCTTCGTTCCCTCTCGCTATCTCTACCGCCTTCGGTGTTAAATCGATCCTCTCCATCTGGACGATCTCATCTCTCACAAGATCCATCGGTAGCTACGGAACCACCACCACCGCTACTTCAACTTGAGGCACTCCATAACGTCCGAGGAGTGTTTCTTTCAGAGCTACTTGAACTGTTCGATGTTCGACTTGAGGAGGAAGAGGATTTCTATGGAGATGCAGCTAGAGAGATCAGTGACGATGGCGGCGGCAATCGTGGCGGTGATGGTTATTCTAGAGATCTGCCTCGAGGACATACGAGAACGGGAGAGGAAGAAGAAAGATGGTTGATCGGTGGAGTCGTTTTACCCCTCAGTGGTGACATGGAACGTAAGTGATCAGCCTGGTTGATCCTTTTGTCCATCTCATGATGGCGCTGATGACCTGATCTCCCTTTGTTCTTGCGACCCGAACTGTACGTTTCGAATCCCCCTGCCCGACATATTACCTTTCCTTTTCCCCGACAACCTCAGTTTATCCCCCTCAATCCACCCAAACTGCATTTCATCACACTCTTCATCTCCTCATTCATTTCTCAACTTATCTCTCAACACCTCTGCCTTACCCACCTTCCCTTGGACCACCTCTAGCTCTCATTGGACCCACTTCTTCACCTTATCCAGGGACCCATACCTTTCGCCCATCATCATCGTCAGCACCTACATCGAAGGAGACGGCTCTCAAGTTGTCGACTTCGTCGAAGATATTGAGGGTTGGAGCCCATATGAGTGCCAGTGGATTCTTACTTGGTGGTGGCGGGGGAGTAGGAGGATCCCACGTCAAAGATCAAGATTTCTCCTCATCAATCGGTGAAAAAGGGACCAGAATCATTGGTAGAAGTGATCGATCGACATCGTCATCCTCATCGGCACTCCTAGCAATCGCATTACTTCAATACGATGTTGTTTATCTCGCTTCAAACCATGGCCTTTACATCCCATTAGCCGAGGCTGGTTCGATCCTCAAGAATCTCGTGAGGCTGGCTCAACATCTTCATCATTGTCCCCCTCCGGTCGATCTCTCAGACCACGGAGGGACGAAAGGTGGGAATAAAGAGGATCATGCGTTGAGCGGAGGTGGTGGCGGTGGGATTGGCTTTGGACATAGATCGCAACAGCAGCAGCAGCAACAACAGCGAGGACGAGGACCATCACCACCTTTTCTAGGACTGGAACGGATCCTAGCCAGTGTAAGAGGAGCATCCGAAGATAGTGGAACGATGAAAATCGATGATGATAATGGTGGTAATTCATCCAACAGCCAGGGCAAGAAGAAGCCTGGTGGAGATGCCCTGAGGAAGAAGGAAGGAGAGACGAAGGAGGAAAAGAGGATGAGAAGGGCAGCAAAGAAGGATGGGGAGAGGAAGAGGGAGGAAGACAAGAAGGAAGACAAGGGGTCTCGCTCAAATCAAGAACTCGGTGGTGTAGTAGGTGAGGGTGGAGGGGGAGGAAGAAGGAGGAAAGTATCGAGAATTAATGAGGAATGGGAAGTGGTTGATGATGAGTGGAAAGGTGAGGATGGGTGAGGGTCTCAGGTGTGAGAGTGGATTCGATGATGGTGTCGATTATGGAGATGAGGATGTACCGACAGGGTTGATGGACGTGATGCTATGTGAACTGTGGTAGATTTGAAGCTCTGGTGATGTGAGAGGATGAGAATGAAAAGCAAGAAAGAGAAAAAAAAGGATAAGAAACAGAGAAAAAGAACCGGAACCCTATTCCCCCGACCAATGACCAATGTGAGTCTGAATTCGGTATCTCTAGTGCTCTGTCCAGGTCCTTCTCTCTCTCCCTCCTTGAACTGGAAGAGGATACATACATACGCACTCACTCACTCACACACTCACTCACACACCACCATCGAGATTGTCATGAATCTTCCTTCACCACTTCGACTCCTCGTCACAACACCCACAAGATCCTCATCCAAATCTATTCGGTTCATTCACCACCTCCCCTCACCGATACCATTGTCATCCACCGGAACATCATCCGATCATGACTCCCCTCTCCCAACTTTCCCCGCCTCCTCTTCCTCGCCATCAGCTTCTCGGGCACTTACCTCCACCTCGACTGCCAGGAATGTGAGAGAGAATGCCTTGGTGAGTAAGGCTCATGATTCTCCGAGGGATTCGTATGTTTTCGGCGAGGCGCGATTGGCCGCTCCGAATCAATCCGTATATACTCGACTGCTTGGTCTTTGGAGAAAAGAGAGGATATCAATCTCATCGTGTCACACGTCTCAACACCAATTCAACTTTACCATCTGGAGCCACCACGATATCGGGTAGCTCGGACTCGCTACATGTTGCCGATTCCACCTTCCCCCCGAAGGAATACTTGCGTTAAACTACACCATCTCGACGTCCCATCGCTTGCATATGCTCCGAGCTCCTCGTCAGGTCGGGTATCATAGTAGCTGATGTTTGACCTCTTTGACCCTTGTCGCTCTCATCTCTTCTTTGCAGACCAAGCTGTCTTCGATCGATTCAACTCGACCATTCTCTCCAGTCATGACTCATTCTCCTCTGACCGATCGGTTCAATCGACATCATACCTACCTGCGTATCTCTCTCACCGAAAAATGTAATCTACGTTGTACGTGGCACCTTCTCAATCGTATCTCCCAAGACATCTCCTCTGTCCTTTCCGTCGCTGACGATCACTACACATACATGCGAAACCGTTTGTCTCCGCTCTAGGTACATATTGTATGCCGGCGGAAGGGATCGATCTTCAACCTGCATCAAACATGCTCTCTGATTCAGAAGTCCTTAAACTTGCTGATCTCTTTGTAAGGGAAGGCGTGACCAAGATTCGATTGACGGGAGGAGAACCAACGGTTCGAAAAGGGATTGGGGAACTCATTGGTGAGTCTGAATAATCATCAACTCGATAGAGAGTAGCAGATGAATGGCTAGGTAGAACAAGAAGAAAAAGAAAAAGGAGAAATCAGGGAAGGGGGGAGAGACATTCTCCAACGAAAATAGTCAATAGTGAACTGATCTGCTACTATTCCCTTTGGCCTTGACGTAGAGAATCTCAATAAGCTTAGATCGCTGGGGCTCACTCAAATCGGCATGACCTCTAACGGGATCGCTCTCCATCGGAAACTTCCTTCTATGGTCGCTAATGGATTAACTCATCTTAATCTCTCGTTCGAGTCCCCTCTCTTTCCATTTGACGAACCTTTACTCTCATGCTCACTTGATCTTCCTCCCCATATCTCGCGACCTCGTTTATCCTCAATTCTCCTGAATCTTAAACCCTCGATTTCAAGACTCGATACACTTGTGCCCGCGAAGTTTGAGTTCATCACACGTAGAGCTGGTCACTCTGCCGTACTCAAATCACTTCAAACAGCACTGTCACTTCGACCTCAGGGACTCACGACAAAGCTCAACGTCGTGGTCATGAAGGGCTTCAACGAGGATGAATTGGTCGATTTCGTCGAATTGACGAGGGATGCCGATGTTGAGGTTCGGTTTATCGAGTATGTCCCTTCATTAGATATCGTATCGAGCTTTGGTCAAGACAAAGAGCTGATATTCAGGCTTCACGACTCGCCACTTCTCCCCCCTTTACGTATCTCGTCTTTGTATCTTCAAAAAGATACATGCCCTTCTCAGGTAACAAATGGTCTCACGGCAAAATGTTCTCATACGCCGAGATGTTGGAGACGATCACTGCTCGATACCCAACGTTCACCCGTGGCACGGATGATGATCCGAACGATACTAGCAAGGGATGGAAAGTTCCTGGATTCCAGGGTAAGGTCGGATTCATCACGAGCATGGTGAGTTGTCGAAACCACTCGTCTTGTTGAGCCTTTTTTCTTCTTCTTTTTTTCTCCTCTTTGAGATTGGTCGAAGTGTTCGAAATCGCTGATGGTCGATGTGTCTCGTTCCCTTACCGTTCTTACCTACTCATCGCTTACTAAACATCTTTCAACTCCCTCTCCTTCCCCGCCGATACATCCCGACACACACCATCGTAGACTGAACACTTTTGCTCCACTTGTAACCGACTCCGAATCACTGCCGACGGGAACCTCAAAGTCTGTCTCTTCGGTGCATCAGAAGTTTCTTTAAGGGATCTACTCCGAGTACCATCGACTACCGATCGGGATTTACTAGAGACGATCCGATTGGCCGTCGGAAGGAAGAAAGAGAAACACGCGGGAATGCAACAATTGAAAGATGGGTTGAACAGACCGATGATTCTGATTGGTGGGTAAAAAAGAACAAAAACAAACACAAACAATCAGATAGGGAGGGCAGAAGGGTGGGAGGGAGTAGGGTAGAGGAGGAGGAAATCAAAAAAGCCAAGAGAGGACGAAATGTTGAAAAAGGATGAGAGAGGAGGTGAGTTGGGAAGAATAGGGTCGTCATGAAGATGGCATGGGTGGTTGGCTTGATGTTTGAGTGTTGGATTTCGTCCATCACCTAAAGACGAGATGAAGGAAGAGACCAAGTACGAGAAGAAACTAAAGCTTCTGGAACTAACTTTCTGAATGTCTACTCTCTATCCCTTTTCCTCATCACCAATGCTATCAGGCGAGGACACAAGATACATCCGATCTTCCTCTCTGTCTTCTCCTTCAACTGATCAATCCATTCAACGTCAATCCATCTCGTCCACTGAATCCAATTCCACTCAATCATCATCATCATCATCATCAATCTATCGTCGGTCTTCATCATCCCAAAACAAATCAACCATCCATGACAAAACAACAACCGCGTCTTCCGTCATCTCACGACGATCATTGACGAGCAAGTTTCCAAGACCCAAACAATATCTTTTCTCTCACTCTCATCATCCTCATCTTGTGTCTTCATACCCCTTCGTCACCTCCTCTTCTTCCTCTTCAACCTCGTCAGCAACAACGACTCCATCACTTCGAGCATCTTATACCACCACTACTGACACTACCGCTGGGAATAATAAGTCTTCTGATAGCGTTGATGGCTCGAAGGTTCAGCTTACACATTTCGATCATCGAACTGGATTAGTAGGTCCATAGTTCCTTCCTGGGTCGATTTGTTTTTCTCTCTTGATCTGACTTCAACCTCTTCTTTTGCCTCTTCTTCCATTCTGCCTCCCCTCTTGAAATGACAAATCGCATGCGATGAAAATTCACATATCCGTATGTATATCTGCATGTTTCGTATCTGTAGCCGAAGATGGTATCTATCACACCAAAGGTTTCGACGACAAGATCGGCGACGGCTGTTGGCAAGATCTATCTTGTTCGTATCCCGCTTGTCTCATCTCTCGTCGTTCCTCATCACCTCGATGGATTGATTACCATGGTTGAGAAGGTCGATTGTGGCAAAACTAATCTTTACTTGTCGTGTGCCTCTTATCGTTCATTGTCGGATTAAAAAAAAAAAAAAAAAACAGCCTCGAGACGCATTTTCTCTCCTCTCGCCTTCGTCTTCTCAAACCTCATCATCCCTTGATGAAGACATCACGTCGCCCACTGATCATCACCCCATTTCCATCCAGAAGAACGAGAAGAAAAAGATGGTCAACAGAAAAGGAGATCCGCTCATCGTCGCTCAATTAGCCGCTATAATGGCAGCCAAACGAACATCGGATCTGATTCCATTATGTCATCAACTTTCACTCTCTTCGGTCGATGTGGTTTTCACACTTGAGAAGGAGGAGGAGGAGGAGGAGGGAGAGGGGGGGAAAGAAGAAGAAGAAGATCGTACGACGATCGGCAGCAGCAGCAGCAGTAGTGGTAGTAGTGACACGAGTGGAGTTGGTGAAAGAAGAGGAGGAGGGGGTTGGGTCAAGATTGAAGTCAGGACGGAATGTATCGGTGGGACGGGTGTAGAGATGGAAGCTCTGACGAGCGCTAGCGTGGGGTTGTTAACTGTTTGGGACAGTGAGTTTTCGGTTTCCCCCCAGAGCTTTGCGGAGGAGGAGTTTTCTTCTTTTCTTTTTTTCTTCCAAGGAAAAATAAGTCGTTTTGATCCAATACACGTGTGCACGTGTCTGACGTTTTCTTGCTTTCTCTTTTTTCTCTTCTTTTTTTTTCTTCTTCTTCTCTATCGGGGTTCGGGTTGGAACATGATGGTACGACCTCGACGGTAACTGGAATGATTTCCGTTTGACGATCTCTACTTTATGGTTCCCTCGGTATGGACGCAGTGGTGAAGGCAGTGGCAGGAAAATCGATGGTGATTGAAGGATTGATGGTGACTGGGAAGAGTGGAGGGAAAAGTGGAGATTGGGTTCGAGGGAAGTAGGATTGGAGTAGGGATGGGATGGTTGTTGTTGGATGTGGATTGGATTGAATGATGTTGGTAGGGCTAGGGATGTTGAGTGATGACGTAAATTCGAGTTTCTCCTTCCGGCGAACAATGAGACCCAATGGCTCTCTCTCACTCAACCAAACACTCCAAGACAACTCATCGCCATCTCTATACACGCCCTCCTCCTCCTCCTCTCCCACCCACCGACAACGACCAACGCACACACCTCAACGACATATACACATCATAACAACGTATCCTTCCTCATGAAGTACCTCGAGGTACCAGAACTATCTTCGCTATCCGAGATCCTCGAATTCTCATCTGCTGAATGTCGAGTCCACACTAGATTCGGTTCGTCCCCCCTCCTTATCATGACTCGTTTCTCTACCACCACCACCACCATCACCACCTCCACCACTACGACTTCATCTACCCTCTTTGTTCAAAACGAACGAGATCTCCCTCCCTCTCGAGTGACCCCCGTATCTCTCTCATCAATTCAATCTCGTCCCCCCCCCCTTCCCATCCTTCCTTCCTCTCCTTCTCCTTCTGCTTCTTCTCTCCTTCCATTACACGTCCTCATTTCTCATTCCTCTCTCATCTAATCTTTCTTTCCAAACAGAAGTCTACTCTTGCAAATCAGTTTCAAAAGAGAAGAAACTCTTCAAAACTCTCGAAAAAGCTTACAAACGAAATAAATCTGAACATGATGAGATGATCTTATCACTCTCACCAGAGGTTAGAACTAGCTTGCTAGGAGGAGGAGGAGGAGGAGGAGGTGAGAAAGGTGTTGGTGGAATGGATAGTTGTTTTGGAAAGTTGGGTGACAAGGATTGTAGGTGAGTTATACACACACAGAGAAACTAACAATCATCTTCATTTAAGAAGACAACTGACCTCTTTCACTCTCCTTGCCCTTATCTTTGTGACCTCCCCCTTCCCATTTCCCCTCCTTCTCTACTTCTACGTCCCTCTCAAACGTAGACAGACTTGGTTTTGGATTATCGCCCTCTTAAACGTGGCTTATCCCGATCATGATTTTACCTCGGTAGGACCTGATCATTTCGTCCGTGAGAATGGGGTGAACGATGTCCTTCGTCAACTTAGCGCGACGGTGATGGAACTCAACGGTGAAGGACCGTAAGTTTTCGTTTTTTTTTTTTTTTTTTGTTCTTTTGTTTGTTCTTTTGTTTGTTCGTTTGTGTGTGTGTGTGTGTGTGTGTGTGTGTTTTATTTTCATCTTCAGAAGAGAAACAATCCTTTCCCCTTCCCTTATCTTCCCGATCGCTGATGCCTTATTTGTCTATGTAGACGATCCTACGGCTCGTTTCCATCATCATCAACTTCCCCATCACTTCATGCTCCAGTCTTTCCTAATCCATCGTCAACATCATCTTTTCCTTCCTCTCCATTTTCCACCACCAACAACAACGATAACAACAATCATCCAACCAACATTCCCCCTCATCCACTTCATCATCATCATCATCATCACAATTTCTCACCATCTTCATCTTCATCAACTTCATTCCTTCATCCCCATCTTCAAAAGTTACTCGATTCAGCTCTCCTAGGTTCATTGGATGAAACCGAAGTCTACAGTTATACTCCAGATCAAGATACTGACCCTCATGCTGAAACGGATTCAGAAGATGAGGGTAACTCAGATGACGATGAAGGAGTTGTTGTTGATGATGATGATGACGATGATGATGATGGGGATAGAAAGATGAGATTGGATCATGATGGGGACGATGATGATGATGACGACGACGACGACGATGACGACGACGATAGTGAAGGAGGAAGAGGAATAGGGGAATTAGGAGGAGGTAGAGGAGATGGGGTTGGTTTTTTGGGAGGTGGATTCGATGAGGATTTCAGTAGGAGAGGTTGGAAAGGCGGTTTGGGAGGACAAGGAGAAGGTATCACTGATCACACGGACATTGGCAGGAAGAAGAAGAAGAAGAAGAGGAGAATCCTTAAAGGAGGAGATGGAAGAAGAGATGGTGGAGGAGGA
Organism: Udeniomyces megalosporus; assembly: GCA_039545415.1. Lineage (NCBI taxonomy): Eukaryota > Fungi > Basidiomycota > Tremellomycetes > Cystofilobasidiales > Mrakiaceae > Udeniomyces > Udeniomyces megalosporus. Next base: position 222,191 of record BCKM01000019.1, on the reverse strand, counting down.
GAAGGAGGAAGAAGGAGCAGAAGGAAAAGAGGAAGTAACAGTCTGACTTCACTTTCAAGAAACTCACATCATCATCACATCAAATCGGACGATGATGATGATGATGATGAAGAAGATCAAGGAACTGATCACGTCAATCTCATCAGCAGTAGTAGCGATGATGATGGGATCAGTAGTAGTGATCTCGACGAGGAGGAAGAAGATGATGATGATGGGGAAGGAGATGAAGTTGGATTTCAACCACCTGAATTGGAGGGTTTACCTTTGGTTGATAACCTCTCATCGTCAATGATAAGAGGTGCTGGTGCTGGTGGAACTGGCAGTGGTTGTTTATGGTAAGTATCAGCCCCTCCCCCCCCCTCTTTTTTCTCCCTTCTTTCTCTCTCTCTTGACATATACTCAACCCATCCCTTCTTCCCTTCTTCCTACCTATACACACCCACACCCATACCCACACCCACACCCACAGGTCAGTAAATTACTTCTTCGTCTCAAAAAGACAAAAGCGAATCCTTTTCGTCTCATGTTGGGCGAAAAGGAGAAGATCAGCCAGATGGCCTGGGACGATCCTATCAGGTTCATTCGCCGAAAGAAGTTTGACGGCTGCCATCGGTGGTAATGGTGGTGGGAGTGGGAACTTAGGTGGCGGTGGTGGAGGAGGAGGAGGTGGTGGTGGGTCTTGGATGGGTGGTGGAGGAAGCTTAGGAAGTGGAGGATTCAGGAGATTGGGTTGAGTCTTTTTTTTTTTCATCGTTCTTCTTGAGGTTTTTTTCTTTCTTTTCTTTTGTCATCTATCATGGTTGTAATCAGCTCACAGAACGCAAGAGGAAAAAAAAAAGGAGAAGGCGAAGAAGAAAACGGAGGAGAGAGATAAAATGAGTCGTCTTCTCCTCTTCCTACCATCTGCGAAGAGAAAAAAAAAGGTCAAAGTGTCAATCTAGTTTTTTTTTAGAATGACCGTGACGTCACCAAGTATCGAGATGGTTTTTTTTGCTCTTTCTTTTTGTGCAAAGAGAGCAAAGGATAAGGAGAATTTTTTCCTCTTTTTGTCGTTTTTTTGTCTTTTTTTTTCTTTCTCTTTTTTGAGGGATCGATCGTAACGGTTTGGTCAGCTGTTTGAAAGCTACTTCTGGAGGAGCTTCAGGGGGTGAGCAAAGAAACTAGCAAAAAAAAGGAGGTCTGCTTCGCGACTCGTACCCCTCGTAAGTGAATGAGACCCATCGAGGATGAACCAAGGGACATCGACAAAAGCATGATGAAGTCATTCATGTGCCGTAAGGACAAACAAGAAACGAGGCTCTCCGAAAGGAAGGATGAAGCCCTCCCCTCCCCTTCCCCCCAAAGAAAAAAAATTAACCACCTTTTTCCTTCCCTCTCGCGACTCAAGTCTCCATAGCGACAGGTGTAGCTGCCGGTACTCCCTCGCCAGCGACGGTGGCGCCCTTTGCTGCACGCGAAGCAGAGATTCTCTCGGCTTTTTCGTCTTGATACTTGTACCAGAGGGCGGAGAGATCGTAGTTGTCGATGAAATCCCAACCGGTTTCTCGCACGTGGTAAAGGTTGACGGAGTTTCCCTGTTTGGTGATGGCCAAAAGCAACCAAAGGTAAAGGAAACAGGTGATAGAGAGTGTGTGTGAGGAAGCAAGATCCCGGATGAGATCGAGTTTTCAGGATATGGCCCACGCAAGACAAAGTACTAACGGAATAAGCATCTCGATGACCAGCGGCGGTGATTGATTTCCGTCCTAGCTCCTGAGCTTCCTCGTCCGATAGATCCCAGTGGTATCCCTAAATCAAGGTGAGAGATGTTTGGAGATCATCGAGAAATTGATGTTTTGTCAGTGGTCGTCCAGGATTAGGGGAGCAGAATCAGGAAGAGGCCAGATCAATTTCACGCTCGAAAGACGGTGATCGATTCCTCTCCCCACTTCCCTGCATCACAGAGGGAACAAGAATCCACAACAAGAAGAAACCCCTCACCTGATCCAAAACACCATACGCAAACGTACTACCACTTCCGACCGAGAACACATCACCCTTCAACCTACTCCCATCCGAATCAACGTAATACAACGCTGGCCCCGTCTTGTCCCAACCGCAAATCATCGTACCCATAGAGAGACCCATGCCTTTGTAGGAATAAACGAGGTTTGCCAGGTACTTTGAGGCGGCCGCGACAGAGATTCTTTCTTTTTCTCTGAGTTCGTGAAGTCGACATTGCATGCCGAGGTATGTCTCCCAGTACTGGCAGTCGGCTTTTTTTTTTGATGACGATGCGACCAGAAGGAGGATGAGGGAGAAGGCATGAGAGTTGGACGGGAGGGGAAAATGATCAGCCCCTCGTAGAAGACGGAGCACGAAGGGACGAGGAGGTGACAGTAAGAACGTACCAGCTCCTCCAGCCATGGTACCAAGCAAGTATTTGTTGATCTCAATGACCTTCTTGACCGTTCCCGAAGCTGGGAGGATGAAATAAAGTGAAACACACAGGGTATCAGTCCATCTATGGGCAAATGGCTACATTGTCGTCTGTGTCTCGATCCAGATCGGTAAAGGATGGTCAAAGGACAGCAAAGGGTGCAGATGCATACCAATGTAGCTTCCAGCGGTAGCTCTTGAGTCGACAGCGACGATGATACCTCCTTTGAACCGGAAAGCTAGGGTAGTGGTTCCATGATTGATCTTGATCTTGCATGATGGATCCGAATGATCGTCCGTGTGGAGTCGGAGAAAAGCGGTTGGCTATGAAGGCAAGGACAAGGATGTTGACATTTCAGTTTTGGGGGAGAGATAATATGACCTGACGAAAGTGATGACGGGCGGCAGAGATGAAGAAGACGTGAAGCTACGCAACGCCAGGTGGAAGAGAGCGGCGCCGATAGAGGAGGTTGCCCATTCAACGATTCGGCAAGAGATGACACGCTCATAGGGAATGCTATGATGGACACAGCTATTAAGTTGGAGGTCTACGCGAGCGATTGAACACAAGCGACACAAGATGTATGACAGAGATGAATCGACCCTTCTGAATCGTCAAGCGTCATCTCCGAAACCCTGGGTTCCGCGCGTGCTTCCCTCGATGTTGAAGAAGCTCTTGAGGATGAGTGGACAGGAGGACTTACATCAGGCACACTAGGGACACCAAATCTGACACCCTTGTCGCCTTGGACGTTACCGAATACAGACTCGGCCTCCTCATGTTCGGTGTGGGACCTTGCTGACGGTGAGAGTTGGGACAGAAGGGTGTTCATTCTAGATGAGATATATAGGTGGGGTTCTGCGTATGTATGTGTGAATTGGTGAGGATGTGTGGATATGTGGAGTGAGGGGATGAATGAGGAGTCGTGATGATGGTCGAGCGGGAAACGATCTCGCGGAAGTCGTCTCGCTTTGTGCCATGACGGTATCCATCGATCAAGTCAAGTCTCTACCTCGTCTTGACATGGAACAGGCAAGTCTCTACTTTGGTTGGGTGCACTACGTCCGAAGCCGCAGATCGACATTGACCTCGAACGCTTGGTTGGCAGATGAGGTGCCATAACCATCTCGATCCGTTGGATGACGACGACAACTAAACTTGAGGGCTTGATTGACATGAGAATCTCAACTCGGTGGCTTGGGCTTTAGCCTTCCCCCTCGGAGTTTAGTTGAGCCAAGTTGATGGGAGGCTTCAACTCGCCTTGTTCCCCCCTGTCTCGGTTTCTTTTTACCCCCTTTGCTCTCATTTTCGCTTGCGAGTCAACAACCCCCTTTGTCACGTCTCGCCTCGCCTGACTTCCGACTCACATCCGAGCGTCGAGCCTTCGAACCTCGTAACGTCGATAGCGTCCTTGGCCGAATCCTCTACAGTACATCTCAGACCGTAGCTCATCTAGCTCAACCTTCCATCAAGTCCATCGCTTCGGCCCGGCCGCTCGCCCTGCTATCTAATCCGACGCGCGATATCTGTCTTTGTGCGTGTGCCCCTCTCAGTCAAGCACTCAGGATAACAACCGCACGTTCGCTTCCTCAGCAGTAAACCTCTTCCCTCAAGACATCCACTCCTCCGGACCATGTCTCCTTCATCCACCAAGATTCGAACCTCTCTCGTCAAGGCTTCATCCCCTTCCACCGCTCAACTGCACGACTCTGTCACGACGCCGCCTCACGACTCTCGTCGATCTCGCCGTCCTTCCTTCGTCCTTCCCTCCAACCCGTTTCGGTCAACTTCCTCCTCATCTACCACCATCTCATGTGACACCGACAACTCACCACCAACAACAAAGCAACAACGTCAAGCCATGGCGACTCTCGCTGACATGCGAGAAAAGGAGCGAGAACGGGAGCGACAAAAATTGGCGAGAGGTCTGCTTGGAAAATCTACGGGCAGTGCGCCGAGTACGAGAGGTGGAGGAGGAACTATCACTTATGTGACAGGGGGAGTGCGGGCCAAAAAGAAGGGGACCAGAGGCGGTTTCCTCAATCGGGTCAGAGATTCAACTTTCGAATTTGATTCAGACACTGATGGAAGTCTTTACACTGGAGACGATCCCAAAATCGACGTCGGAGGACTCGTCGTCATCCTGACACCTCCAGAAGGTAAGGTTTTCGATCGTGATCTTTTGGAGGGCTGTCGTGACGTCGCTTCTTCTGGTCCTTGTGCTGACTCTGCTCAACATCCTTCCTCGCAGAATGCCACCTGCCGATTTGTACACTTTTCCCCACCGAGTCTCCTAAGGAAATATCAGCAGCCCCATCAAGTCTCTCCACACCGCCGACCATCGTCGTCCAACCCTCACAACCTCTACCTATTCCGCAGCCCGTCCCTTTCCCAACTCCGGTAACGACGTCGAATGTATCGCCCAAGAAACCATCCCCTCTTTCTCAGTCAACCACAACAGCAACCACAATGGGCACAAGAAAGTCTTCGACCGTCCCGGTCCTTATACCAGCCAACGACATCTTCGACAATTCCCATGCTGATGAGGTGCATCTTCCAACGAGTACTGTAACTGATTTCGCAGCTCCTCGGGCCCCTATTAATGACGATCACGAACCTCTCCCAATCTCATCTCCACCTCCATCAACGCCCGCCGTCTCATTCGTCATCGCCGACCGTCCCACGACAACTCCATCACCTCCGCGTGCGATCACGACCAGCACACAAGCACCGGCGACTTCAACTTCAATCTCTTCCATGTCGTCTGCTGAAGAAGGAATCATCATGAGGGGCTTCGTTGTCCCGTCACCGGTCAGGAAGTCGATCGAAAGTCCGTCGTCGACCATCGATTCTCCTTCCTCTTCGCTCGAAATGTCCCGCATGCCAACGACCACGATGGAAGCAACCGATGCAATGCATGGAGAGATAGAGAAGAAGACTCGACAGTCAACCGAGATGAATGTCTCACCAACCGACGTCACTGTCGTTGATTCACCCGTCCGGTTTCAAAGACCGGTGATCAAACATATGCCTCATTCGGATTCATCGACGATGATCGTCATCAAAGGTATCGCAACAGAGCTGTTCCCAACTCCTCCAAGCGATGATACATTGAATGGCGACGAGATCTCGACTGGTCCTATGATGACTGTTGAGCCCACATCCCCTCGTCGGATCCCTAAAGGTATCCAAGCGCCGGCTGTCAACCTAGTCCAGGCTACACCTCCCTCACCTTATGATTCCTCTTCGACAACACGAGCGGCGCTTCCAAAGAATCCGCCGTTCGAACTCGCTTCCCGCTCTCAGCAACCGATCTCGACAAGACCCTCTTGTGTCAGGCAGGTGTCACCATCAGTCGAAGGCCCAGTACGACTCCCAACCGATGCCCCATATTTCCCCCCTGCTCCTCCATCTTCCCCCAAAATCAGCGATCTCCCTGCATCATCGGTAGGCATTTCTGCGGTTGAGTCATCTACCCCCACTACAACGATGGCATCTCGACCAACACTTCGAGCTCGCTCAAGTCGATCTTTCAAGAAATTCTTCATGATCCCAACGCCACCTCCACCTCCTCCACCAATCATCCCACCCGTACCTGCACTGAATGCTGCTCAAACCTTCATTCCGTTGACTCGAACGACAGCTCACATTGACAATGTCGAAGCAAACAGTCCCTCTATGTCCGCTCGTGCAAACTCTCCCCTCAAACGAACTCGATCAGCTACCATTGCTGCAGCGACAGTGACATATCCCCTTCCTCTCCTCCCGTCATCATCGCAACCTTCGTCAACATGTGCTCTACCTGCACCACCACCACCACCATCACCATCTCCTCCTTCTCAGCAAAAGACCCTTCAGAAACGATTCTCTGTAGCTTCCCTGTCTAGCGTCTTCTCCACGAATGGTCGAAAGGGAAACAAGACGGTTCCCACAAACAAGAAGCAGCAAAAACAACAACAACAACAACAACAACAACAACAACAACAGAGCGGTATAGTGGATCAGAGTGTATTCATCGCTCCTGGAGTGAGAGGAGAAGTTGAAGGAGAGGACATGGTGCCCGAAGTACCTGTCGTTCCGATGGAATACAGGAAGATGTTCAGCGATTGTCGGACGGGCCCTTCTACCGTCATAGCCGTCGTTCAGTCGAAGGGTGATCAAGGAAAACACATCGAGGTCATTGAATCCGTCACGTATCGTGATAGTCTACCTATGACAGTCCCATTCTCATCCCTCGACTCAACATCGACGACCTCATCTTTCAATCTCATCATTGACAACAACGATATCCCACCACTGGACAGACACAACATGTCAATCTCACCATCACCATCTGGATCAACCTCGGTTCGTGCCATTCGATACCCATCAGAATCGCCAGAACGAAGCAGTAGGAGGAGATCATCTTGTTCGTCGTCGATCGTTTCCTTGACGGAGACGTTCACATCATGTAGGATGTCGTCGGGTGGGGAAACCATCGGTGATGGTGAAGATGTCGAGGATGCAGACAAATCCCGTGATGACCACGATGAGGGGGAGAAGAACGACGATCAAGAGAACAGGAACAAGGATCGATCTAGCAGTCTCAAAGATGATCAGGTCGATGAGATCTTGTTCGACGAGAACGTTTTCTCAACAAGCTCGATCCCTACTATCGATACCTCATCTGTTCAGCACTCAGCGAAGAGGATCGAACAAATCGACCCCATCGCTTCTATCGATACGAAAGAAGACGGTGTCGAGGAGGAACAGGCGGGAACGAGAGATCAACACTGCCGTCTCGATTCGTCAATTCCATCAGACTTCTTTCAACATCAGATTCAAATCGAAAGAGCGTCATCATTCACATCATCTTCCAAGATGATGATGTCTTCTCTGTCATTGTCCAAACAGCCGCTGAAATCAACTTTGGTTCGTCTTCCTCTCCTTCTAATTTTTTTTTATGTACGTCTCGCTCATCACATTGTTAAAGAAAAGAAAGAACTGATTCCTATTCATCATCTCAAAACAGATGTCTCGTACTAACCCATCATCAACCTCTTCCGATACCTCTTCTACCTTGACAACAACCTCAACCCAATCCTCCTCCTCCTCCTCCTCCCCAACCTTTTCACACTCTCACCACCAAACTCTATCCCCAAATATCCTACTCTTCTCCTCCTCCTCTTCTTCATCCTCATCCAATTCCCCTTCCCAAACTGCTGCTGCTGCTGCTACTACTGCTGATGGCATCCTTCTCTCTAAAAGCCTAGCCAAAAAAATCATGAGGTGTGAAGACGACGATGATGATAATAACAATCCTCTCCTGTCATCAGCTAAACTTCAAAGCCTTCATTTCGCTCCGCTTGGATTGGATTTCGATGGGATCGAGTTTTGAAAGGAATGAATGGATGGATGGATGGGAAGAGAAAAGAAGGATCATTCTAATTTTTTTTTAATTAAAAAAGAACCCCCCCTATCCTCTTCTCTCTCTCTCTCTCTCTCTCTCTCTCTCTCTCTCTCTCTCTCTCCTCCTCTCCTCGAGAAAGCATCTTGAAAATGTCTTCCGCCATCCGATCCGCCACCAAGTTCGTCAACGTCCCTCCTTCC
>BCKM01000019.1:171334-214003 GCA_039545415.1 Udeniomyces megalosporus | reverse complement strand
CCTCCCCCCTCCTTTGCTGTTGTGATGTTCCCTTCGACGGCGCTTACTCCTCGAGAACTTGAGCGTAACCTTTCTCATCGTCCGCTTCCCCAGGGATCTCATCGACCTAGAAGATTCGGGGGGGAGAAAAGAAGAAAGGGGAAAGAAGGAAAGCCAAAAAAAAAAATTCAAAAATCCAATGTCATCGATTGATCGTGAAAGGGGAAACAAAGGCGTGTGAGTGTGTGTGTATGTGTGAGATGAGATGGAGAAGGGATTTCAGAAGGGAAATGAACTTTACCTCGTCAATCTCTTTGAGGGATTCAGAGATGATTTGAATCGCTTTGTCGAAGTCTTTCTCGTCAATGACGAGCGGAGGAGCAAATCGAATGATGTTGACCTTTTTTTTTTTTTTTTTTGCAAAACATAGGAATGATCATCATGATGAACCGTTAGCGTTCATCGACTTTACACCACGTGATAGAAAGAAACCACCCCCCCCCCCCCCCCCCCTCCCCCCTCCAAATGAGGAGAAGAGAAGAGAGGGGAGAGACAAAGGCTCCCCTCGAAGGGATCTCGATCCTTCTTTTTTGTCGTTGTTGTATATACTCACATGCGTTGGTTTCGCCAACAGACCCTTACTCTTCATGAGCAAGCACATTTGCCAAGCTGATCGACCCTTCTTGCTGTTCCCTTCCTCGAAGACGACTGCGTTGAGTAAACCTCTTCCTCTGACTTCCCTGACCAAGGGAGAGTTGAGAGATCGAATGGATGATCTGAATTTTTCACCCAATCGATCGGCTCGAGCGGCGAGGTCTTCGTCGATCAGAACATCGAGGGAAGCGATGGCGACGGCGCAACCGAGAGGGTTACTGGAATGAAATATCAAAGCGATGGAAGAGAGGGTTGGAGATAATCATGATGAGTGGGGATGAGGAAAATCTTAGCACATCAATCATGGAGGAGGAAAGTTTGAAACGTAAAAAAGGGTCTTCGAGAAGGAAAAAAAAAAACGAACCCTCCATAAGTCGAGCCATGTTCTCCTGGCTTGATGGTGAGCATGACTTCTTTGTTCGCGAGCACGCATGAAACGGGGTAGACTATCAGGATTTGTGAACCGAGACGCAATGTCAATCAGATCAGAAGGAAGGGGGGGATTTGATAAAGGGGGGGGGATAATTTCGTGGAAACAACGTTGTCGACAATTGATCAACATGCGTCCAGTAGTTGTGGAATCGTTGAGCAGACACGGCGGTTGAACTTGGAAAGGAGATAAGGAGAAACTTACCACCACCTGAGAGAGCTTTTCCAAGCAGAACCATGTCGGGCTTGACGTTGTCCCACTCGCAGCAGAGCATCCTCCCGGTTCGGCAGAGTCCCTTTTTCGATTAAAGAAGGATGTTTGGTGTGAGAGAAGAGAGGGGACATCAGTACCAAGTGAGGCACATCATGTTGATCTACACGTACAGTCTGGACTTCGTCACAAATGAGTAAGATGTTGTGCTTCTTGCAGAGAGCTTGAATCTTGGTGAGATATCCGTCATCCGGAACAAAGATACTGGGTGGCGAAACGAATCGTTACATCAAAGTACTTCAGCAAGAGAGGATTTATCATTTTCGACCCAGTTGAGATATACGATACGTGACTCACCCAGCTTCTCCTTGAATGGGCTCGACCAAGAAAGCTGCGATTTCCTTTCCGTGGGCTTCGAATGCCCTCTCGACGGCATCGACGTCGTTGTAGGGAATCTCGAATTTAGGATCCTTGGTCTTTGCGAATTGAGGACAGACGGGTCCGACATCAGAGAGGAAAGGTCCGAAGTTGGTGCGCGATTCGGGATCGGTCGACATGGAGATGATGGCGAGAGTTCGACCGTGGAAGTTCCTAAGATGATTAGAGGTATGGCGGTAGTAAACGAGTTAGATGAATGACTTGAAGTCGAAATTGGAGAGAAAGTGAGCTGATTGATGATTTCGCTTACCCAGAGACGGATATGATCTTGGCTTTATTCTCAGGGATGCCCTTGACTTGGTAACCCCACTTCCTTGCGAGCTAGGGAAGACAAGAGAGACGCAAAGGATTGAGGTTACTTGAGTCAGTCCATCTGCTGTCCCGCTCTTTCGCCGGAAAGGATCGAGCTGTTACTTACCTTGAGAGCAGTCTCGACAGCCTCTGCACCGGTGTTCATAGGAAGAACCATGTCGTATCCAAAAAGCTCGGTGATCTTCTTGGCAAAGACGCCAAAGACAGAGTTGTAGAATGCTCTGGAGGAGAGCGTGAGTTTCTGAGCTTGATCGCAGAGAGCGGCAACAATCTTGGGGTGACAGTGACCCTGATTGACAGCACTGGTGAGACCCGAGGAAAAAGAGAGATGGATATGGACGTCATTTCAAGTTGAAAGTCTCAAGAGAGGGGAGAGGAGGTGAGCTGGCACGAGAAACGTACGAGTAGGCGGAGAGCATATCGATGTACTCGACGCCCTCGGGATCCCATACTCTACGAGTGAGCGATTGCCAAAGGTTGAGTGAGCTGTTGGTACATAGGATCTGATTGAGAGGAACGAGGACTGACTTGGAACCCTCAGCTCGTTCGAAGCAGCTACAACGTTGTGATGGCGAGTCGGTGATTGGTCACGAGGGAAACTGGATGAGGGAAATGACGTTTTGAAGGGATGATTGGATTGTTCGATGACTCACATGGGCAAAGGGTGGTAGTTGTGTGCGGAGTACTGTATGGGATTGAGTCGAGGATTCGGATTTGGTACGGTACGTATTGAGTCGAGGAAGGAATCCGACGGAGGGACGGACCTGATGTTCCATTCCAAAGATGTCCTTTGACGAGTACTTTGTGCTCTCGCCGGACGTGGGCTTATCATGTTGGATGCTGGTGTGGGACATGGTTGGATATTGCTAGGTTGTGGTCAGGTGTACGAGTGGGAATCTATTGACCTCCTGACCTCATCTCAACCGGACTCGGACCTCGTGATTCCCCTCGTCTGGCTGACTCGGCTGCCTTTTTGGGAATTGTCAATCGATAGGGCGATGTTGATAATTTCATTTTTCCCCTCCCCGAGTGTGATGGCGATATGGAACGAGATGAGTGGGGATTGGGGGTTATGTATTACGGCTGGAGGGATGGTATGGAAAGAAAATGGAAAGAAAATGTAAAGAAAAAAAGAAAGAGGCCTCCCCGAAATCGACTTTCTTTCCAAGTCCCCCCAATCGCCTTCGCGTTCATCTTCCGCTTTCCATACCTGCTTCACCCACCCACATCCTCACAAGAACCAACCCACTCCATCGAATCAACATCCACAAGAACCATCCAACACTGCCCAACAACCGTTTCAATCCAAATGTCCTCTAGAATACCAAGTCCGTTCATTCATTCCTTCCTTCCTACATCTACCTGAACCCTTCCTCTCCCAACATTCCTTCCCGTCCATTTCCCGCTAACAACGGCTTGTTCTTTTCCCCCAACCATTCTCCACCAGCCAGCGTCCTGGCATCCCCGATCATGTCCAAACCCATCACCTCCGCCAACTCCTTCCGAGCTCAATCCACAAGCCCTCTACCAACCTCGTCCGATCCTTTCTCCAGCCTCATTCCGAACCGAGTCAACCTCCCCAAACCCAGAACCAAGCCAACGACCGACCTCGAACTAGGCGTTTACAAACCTCGACCAGGTCAACTCACACCTGGTTCCTCTCATCGTTACCTCAAACGGGTCGTCTACGAACAAGGTCCCTTTGCTCCCCTCACCATCAATTCTCGAGAGATCCTCCATGAAGCTCGAAACGAAATCTACAGGAACAACACGTTTGATGATGCCGTTTTGGTTTCACCGACGCTCTTGTTGAAGCGACTTAGGATGAACCGACCTTGTCATCCGCTCGTCCCCGGGATCGCCGTTCATCGACTCCTTCGACAATATGCCTCTCAAGCTTCGGCTCTTACCGGAGATGAACTCAAAGCGACGATCCAACACTCGAAGGAACTCCTGGAAGTGGTGAAGGAACTTCAGGATGAATTCGAACTGGATGTAGAGGAAAAGGTCTGGCCGGTGTTGGTTAGAATTTTCAGAAGAGGTGGAGACATCGAAGCTGTCGGACAACTCGTAAATGAGGTCGTCAGACAAGCTGGACCAGGAAAGGCCTTGAGCGCTGAGTTGAAGCAAGAGGTGCGTTTCCTTCTTGGGGTTTTTTTTTTTTTTTTTCAGCTCGTTCTGGAGCTAGGCCGAGTCAAAGACGTGCTACATAACAGCTGATCCTCATTTGTCCGTATCTCGACCACCTCTGCTCTTCCCGATTTTTTATGCCTCAGATTCTCTTGACCCTCAGATCATTCTCCGGTCCTTCGCTTCTTACCCACCTCATCTCCTCTCTCCCCTTCACCGCTTCCAACCTTCCTTCTCTCCTTCTCCCCTTCAAATCCACTTCGACTCCGTTCACCTCCACCACTACCATCGCTCCTTTCCACTACCCATCTACATCCGCTACTTCTCCCAACGCTCCTCAAACTCCCTTCCTCTCACACTACCTCACTCACTTGATCTGCTCGATTCGAAACCAAAAGAAAGGCCTCCTCGGTAATTCAACCTTTGAGTTGCCAGAAGAGATCGTCAAGGCGTTCGAAGGAGATGAGAACGCTTGGTTGAGGGAAGTTGAATTGACGACCAAATTCGAGAAGGAAGAGGAATTCGAAGGTCTTGAAGAACTTGAGGGAAAAAAGTTGGGTCAGGTCTTGGGTTCTTCATGAAGAGAGAGAGAGAGATGAATAGATAGGATAACAAGGAATTTTTCAATCAAGATTTTTTTTTTCTTCTTCTTCTTTCGATTAATCTTCTTTCTTTCCTTCTTCTCCACTCAAAACAAGCACTGTACACTGAGCTTCTAATACTCTTGCACATGTTTCTTGACTTGAGCAGGTAGATGAGAGGAGTAAAAGGGAAGGATGACGCACCAGTCTCCGGCTGAAATGACGCTTGAGTGAATGAGAGAAAGGATGTTTTCAGACGGCAAAAAAAAGGGGGGGGGGTAATCTCAGGGAGATTGATGGAATAAATTGGGAGTACGGATATGGCAATCATACAGAGATGCAACTAGTAAAAGGCGAGCAGCATTTATCAGGTAGACGAATGCCTCCGTACGGGTGAGTAGCAGATAGTAGCTTGCAAGGAGGTACAATGAGTGAGAAACGGGCAGAGCTGTCGTTGGCAAAAGTCCGACTCTCGAGGCGCGGTGTAATCTGTCTGTGTTCGCTCAGGCGGCGACGGTCGACGTTCTCACCATCTGTCTCTCTCTCTCTCTCTCTCTGACTACATGGTGTAGTTGAGGAATGACATGCATGCACGAACGTACGGGTAGCCATCGCACATATCGACGATGGAGAGACACGGAACCATCACCGAAAAATACCACACGACCACCATCAAAAGATCCACTACAAACAGAACGACCACCAAGAAAAAGAAAAAAAGAAAAGAAAAAAACGACCACCGAAACGTATGTCAAAAAGAAAGGCCACCAAAAGAGATGCACCCAGGCCCACCTCGAAAGGTGGTCCTGGGCTTGGTAAAGATTAAGTGGTTGAAGCCGCCGAAGCGACCACATACTGGACCATGTCGCATGAGGTAGCAATCGAGTCGCCGTGCAATGAGGACACGGTCCAGCAGCCCCTCCGGTGTGTGACGCAGACGGAGCATCACAAGGTAAGTATGAAGGGAGCGCCCTCGTCCGGGCTTGGTAGGAGACGCAATCTGTGGCGATCTGCGGCGTCCTGTGGCGTCGTGTCGCCTGTGTGGGCGATTGAGAGCGTTAACCGTCGCAGTAGATTTGATTCTGTTCTTTTGCTTCTTCTTTTTTCTCTCTCTCCATATCTGACAGGCGCTAAACTTAACGCAAGCTGATGATCCTGCCATATCCCAATCGAACTGCAAGTCAGCTTCGATACGGTAGACAAAGAAAAGCACCTCACCAAGTACAACTACCTCAGCAAACGTCGCCTCAACGTCCCACAACGCCTCTGACGAACTTTGCCCTTCTCTCTCTCCTCTTGTCCATACCCTTATAAACATCTGACATCTTGACTATACGAATGTCGACGCTGAAACAGATCGTGCTGATGTTGTTCAAAATACAATCGTTGATCGAATCAGGCGATACATTCGACAACCCTCTCTACGTGCCTGTCACCTCCATATCAAAGCTGACTCTCACCTCGGCACCTGATGGGGAAGAGAAAATCGCTTCGCTTCGGTTCCAGTCATGCAGTCAGTCATGCTACTCGAAACGACCGTGACGTTCGGATGGATCTGCTTTTCGTCAGCCCCTGTGTTGAGAAATAACATGTCATTTTGTCGAATAGTATTAGAGAGCGAGACCAGGGGAACTAGGGGAACTAAGGGAACTAAGGGAACTAAGGAAACTAGTATGATTAGGTAGGTAGTTAGGATAGCAATCGACAAAGAAATTAGGCAACACAGAACACAACAAGGCGACACAGCACAACACAGCGGATCGAGCCAGCTCGACAGAGTACGAAGAGAGGAGGTGCACAGAGTAAAAGCAAGAAACAGAGTAGGAAAGAAAGTGAAGAGGAAAAGCAGACATGGGAAAAGAGGAAAATCAGACGAAAGAAAAGAGAGAAGAGAAGAGAGACAAGAAAAAGGAGAAAAGAGAAAGGAGAAGGAAGAAGGAAGAAGAAAGAAGAAAGAGACGAGCAAGAAGCATCGAGGAGAACTCGAACAGACATCAGCCATCGCGAGCAAGAACTCGCCGCTCAGACAAGAGAGAAACAGGAGATGGGACAGGTGCGATCCCGACAAGAGGAAAGAGAGATGCAAAGGTGAAGAGGCAAGAGTATGGATGCTCCCTAGCAGAAACCCAGGACACTAAAGTACGCCCCAACCTCGCCCGAGCCCTCGTCGCGCTCGCCACCGTCAGGCGATCGTCCCTCGATCCGGAGAAGAGCCTTCTGTCGGTTCATCGATCGCTGACGAGGGCAGATCGGCTCGTCGTCCGAGTCGTCGTCCGAGTCGTGGCCGTGCGCTGGGGCAGCGATCCGAGGGGTTTTGGCCGGGCGAGCGCGTGGAAGAGGAAGGGCGAAGCATCGAGGTGGAGTGGCAATCAAAGACAAAGAGGACAAAGAGGATGTCGAAGATGTCGAAGAGCACGCGAGGGAAGGCAGACTAGTCGAGGAAGACGCGTTGGCGGTGTCGAGTCTAGGTCCGGAGGTGAGCGCCAGAGAGTCCAAGGAGTCCAAGGAGTCGAAAGAATCCAAGGAGTCGAAAGAGTCGAGACGGTCGAGAGCTCGGATGTTGCCAAGCTCGATGGCTGCTCCAAGGTAGGCGAGTTCGGTGTATGCAGAGTAGACTGAGTGAGCAGAGCCGACCGAAGTAGGACGAGAGTCGGATGGCATCGAGGAGCCCGAGGAGGCGAGGGTGGCTGTCTCGCCATCGATATCGTACTGGTGGACGTGGAGGTGGGGAGGAAGAGGCAGAGAGAGGGGGAGAGAGAGAGAGAGGGAGAGAGAGAGAGAGAGGGAGAGAGAGAGAGAGAGAGGGAGAGAGAGAGAGAGAGAGAGAGAGGGACAGAGGGAGATGTCAGTGATCATCATGGGTGGAGAGGGAAGCAGAAAAGAGGAAAGGCAGGGAAGAAGAGGCGGATAGGGGGATAGGGGGAAAGGCGAAGAGTGCTCACCTCAAAGACATCATCGTCGTCGCCCCACACGAGGTACTCGGATTCGTCCCCAGTGAGAACAGCCTGAGCGAGAGAGATGCGATCGGACAGAGAAGGTGGAACAGAGCGCCAGTCAGTCAGTCAGTCAGTCAGTCAGTCAGTCGACTAGGTCGTACGCGTCGTACGCGTCGTACGTAGTGCCGGAGCACTGCCAGGCTGGGTGGGCAGGGAGGATGATGCGAGACTCACCTGTTCGGGCGCTCTGTTGTTCCTCTTACCGAGGATGACCTTGACAGTGACGGGGGCTCGAGGGACGCGCGGGGCGGAGGCGACGGAGGCGACGGCAGTAGGGATGGCGCTGGCGGCGGGCGTCGCTCGGGGGGCGAAGACGCGAGCAGCGAGGGTTCGGATGGATGAGAGCATGATGAGTGGGTAGGTTTGGTTTGGTTTGGGAGTTGTTGGTTGTGTAGTTCGTTGGGGAGTTTGGTTGTGTAGTTGGGTGGGTAGTTGGTTTGGGTAGTTGGGTTGGGTAGTTAGTTCGTTGTGCAGTGGTTGGGTGGTTGGTTGTAGGTGGGTGCGAGGTAGGTGCAAGCGGAGTGCGGGTAGAGTAGATCAAAGTAGAGCAGAGTAGAATCGAGGTGCGAGTTGGGAAGAAGAAGCGAAACGAGGGAAACACCCCGTTTTATAGCACAAAGACAGGGGGTAGGTTAGTCATTCGCGATTGGATTCGCCATCGTACCCCCTCCTCTTCGCTCTTCGTTCTTATCCCTTGTTGCACTTGGATGCTACTCCTCTGCTGCGTCCAGTCACACGGCGATGCATGTCGGATCCCTTGCCTGCGCTGTCCGCTGTCTGTATGAGGGTCCTGCAAGCTGACACTGGAGAGTCTGGTCTGGTCTGGTCTGGTCTGAGAGGAAGCGTTGCTGGCAAGAACGCATCGACATGCGTTCAGTCGGTCGTCAGCTTATCGAGCTTCCGCTCATGCAAGTCCAGAGGGATCTCTCCGTCGTGAGCAAGTCTGGTGGTACTCGGCAGACGAGAGCTGTCTTTGCATCCCTATACACATCTATCTGTGCTAGCGCCACGTAAGAAGAAGAAAACAATGACCAGAGAGACAGAACAGCGTCTTCACATATCAACGAACGACGGCGAACGACAGCGAACGACAGCGAACGACAGCGAACGACAGCGAACGACAGCGAACGACAACGGCGCCTTACTGAAGTTTCAACCAGCAATAGCGTTGACTCGATGACGTGACATGCCGATCTGTCCCCCTGTTTTCTCGGTAGATCCTCTGTCCTCCTCCCGTTTTGACCTTCCCGTTCCCGCTCCCGCCTCCTTTCGATCCCAGTTCCAGTTCCCGTTCCAGTTCCAGTTCCAGTTCTAGTTCCAGGTGAGCAAGAAAACGTGGACGTCAGGAGGGGGAGGTCCTGACCCGGAATCCCACCCGGAATCCCAGACGGCGGAATAGCAGACCGGGAAGCGAAACCAGACGTCTGGATGGCTGAACGTACGACCGAGGGCTGACCGAACCCAGAGCTGGACTTGCCAACTCGTCGACCCAGTCAAGGCGTCAGTCACAATGATGACCAATATGCGGTATTCGGCTTCTGGTTGGCACGAGAGACGAGACAGACACCGGTAGACCAGCGCTCGGCCTGGGCTCGTCTGATCGGATCGACTGCAGTCCCGGCGCGGGGAGGGAGCGAGAGCAGAGAGATCAAAGTAGCGTCAACGACGGACTCTCCACGATGGCACCACCCTCTCAATTCGATCATATGGCGTATGTGGAGGATGGTTAGACTGTCTAGAACGATTTGAAAGAGGTAAAAAGCAAGACGATGGATTGGTCAGCCTGGTGGTTTCCCTCTTTTCTCCGATGTCCGCCACAAAAATCAGTCGCAGCCTTACCAGATATCGAATGATGCCAGCGAGAGCAGAACGAGCAGAACGAGTAGAGGGGGCAGAGGGAAAGAAAGGGAAAGGCATCGGGGGACGAGTCGTCATGAATCCTCTGCGCTCTCTCGCCCTCCCACGACCCACCCCTTTGTCTCCTCTCTCGTCCGACAAGCCACCCTCGCGCTCGCCCGGCATGGTTGACGACGCCCGCTATCTATCGAGCAAACAAGTCGCTCGCAGTCCAGGCATTGCTGGCGGAGAGCATGGCGATGGCATCGCGACAGGATGGGACAGCGAGGTCGATGCGAGGCCAATTCGAGGCCGGGGTGGGTGAAAGCGATCAGATGCCTCGCGAGGAGATGCATGAGAGATCTGCAACTTTGACCTGGTGCACTCGCCCGCTGAGAGATGGATGTGTGTGTGTGTGTGGAGTCGTTGATCACGGTTACGAGGCGATACTGGGAAGTGGTCGAGCGCGATCTGACGAACAACGGTAGCACGGATCGATGAGGCAGACGCAGGCGATTCAGACATGTCTCAGCATCCCATATATTTCTTTTCAGCTCTCTCATCTCAGCGATACTCGTCACACGCACGACGAGACAAGCGCGATAGCATGGAAGTATCGTAGATGACACACCTGCTGCCCCTCGCAACAGAAAGAGCAAGGCAAACTTGACTTGAGCTGTCACATGACCGGTCAAATCTCTTCCCCTAAACCTCATCCCCTATGAATTCTCGAAGTATCTGTCGCTTAATGAACAGACTCGTGACGTCGCGAGACAGAGTCTTCTGACGATGAATCATATCCATCTAGTCCTTCATCCAGCCCCTTCGTCCCTCAAATCAATCCATCAACCTCGTCGTCCTCTCCGTCTCTCGCACTCATCCCATTCCCTTTCGATTCACTCTTAGCGACCCGCCTTACCCCCCTCACCCCGCTAATTCCTCCATCTCTCGGCGTCAAATCCCCAGCAGTCCTTCGAGGACTTTCTTCTTCCTCTCCCCCTCCTCCAGATCGGACAACAACTGGACTTTCACTCCACCTCATCCTACCTAAATCCCTCCTTCGTTTCTCTTCACCGAAACCCAAACTGGAACCCCAACCTCGTTCTTTCTCCATCGCTTCCGATCGACGATTACTCGCTGACGAAGACGAACGAACGAGTCCGATGTTGTTGTTATATCGGGGAGTGAGTGAAGCAGATAGGGAGGATGGTCCGGTGTTGAAACCTCGACGAGTTCGATCGAGTAGACTGAAGAAGAAGAATAAGAAACCGATGGTAAGGATGATGACTGTAGTAAGTGAACCTCGAAGGAAGGAAGAAAGAAATCAAGAAACAAATACAAAAGAAGGTTGATGAGACTTACCCTACACCTGCTGGTGACAAATCAATTTTCGAGCCAGCTCGACGAGGAGTCATTGTTGAAGCAGATTTTGTTGTCCAAGAAGGTGGAAGCATCTTTCCTTCCCCTCCTCCTCCTCCCCCTCTTCTTGAAGAAGATGACGAAGACGATGAGCCACCACCTTGCATCTTCCTATTCCTCTCGCCCATCGATTTCCCCGCTTTCTCAGCCAATCTCCTTCCTAATGAATCCCTAGGTGTCGGGTCTTTGATTGTGAAAGGTGTGTGTCCACCGCCGCCTCCTGCTCCGGTTGAGGAAGAAGAGAGGGCACGAGGAGTGGAAAGGAGGGTACCCCATGTGAGGAGTTGAGCGATCCTTTCGGGTCCAAGGGATGAAGGTGTTGGGGAGGGTAAAGCTGGGACGAGTGGATAGGAATTTATTCGGGGTGTGGAAGAGGATGGTTCATCTGTATAAAGAGGTATGCGAGAGTATTGAGTACGTGTGCGACCGAAGAGGGTGGGTGGTTGAGGACAAGGGGGGGAGAGGAATTTAGATTCTTAAGATTCGGCAGGGAACGTCGAGGAAAGGAGGATTGACTGACAAGGTTTCCCGGAGATGGCAGCTGCGACCATTGAATGACTTGGACTAGCCGGGGCTGATGAACTATAAGGTCCATTCGATTCCCTTTTATTCCTTCTAGAAGACGCCGTTTGAACCAAATCTGGATCCAATCTCGTATTGGCATGATTGATCGATTTTGCTTCCTGAGTAGCAACCTTGATCTCCTCGTCCCTCTTCTGATCGACTACAGGATTATAGGGATCTTCGTCCGCACCAGGTCCAAACATGAGACTATTCCTTGCTTTAAATGGCCATTCGGGAATAAGACGAGATCGGGTATCTTGTGATTTGGCGAGAACATCTCCAACCTTTGCCGCGCGTTCGATGGCGGCGGGTCGGTTGATGGATGTCGGTGGAAGACCAGCATCGACAAGGGCTAATGCGAGATGAGAGTCGGGTGGGAGAGGGACATCGGTTGGGGCGAGAGGCGGTGAGGACGTCGAGGACAGCGTGAGGGCGGATGACGAGAGCGATGATGACGCGTCACTGTCGGGAAGGTGGAGAACTACCTCTCGTCCTTTGCCTTTGATGTCGGTCGTTGAAGCTGAACTTGGCTGGGACGCCACTTGCTTCCTTGCATTCTCAATCATCAACCTGCCCTTCTCACCCACATCAACTCCTCCAATCATCAAGCTTCCATCTCCCTCCACCCCAATCATATCATTGCTCTGTCCGATCAACTTTCTGATCCCCTGCTCCTCTGCGTTCTTGAGAAGTTTGACCCTCTTCTCGCCGGCCCAAGCCCAAGCATGATCCACCTTTCGTTTGGCGTTTTCCGCATTGAGGATGGACGTGAATGAGGCGTTGTCGGAAGACGTATACCGAGCCTGAAAGGCATCTAGTGAGAGTCCATCTGATGGTTTAGGCCTCGGAGCTGGTGGTATGATCGTTGATGAAGAAGAGTAGGAAGAACGAGGCGTGTCTATCGGTGTATCGTCCTGGTGATATCTTGGCGTTCTCGATCTTTGTTGTTGATGTTGGTTGGCTTCATCATCTAGGTCAACCAGTCTTCGAACACTTCTCTCCAACCTGACTTCATCCATGGTTTCAACGGCCTCGAGATAATCGTTTGTGGCATCGAGTTGAGCCAGAGAGGGGAAGAAGTCACGAGCGATGATGTCTGATATGGCAGTCGTATAAGTGTCTTCGTCTAGGATGCGTTGACGATTGAGGGAGTGTGTTGGAGAGGTCGATCGGGTAGTGAGAGCAGATGAGCATTTGGAAGACGAGCGAGGGGTCTTTGAGACCAGGGAATCGGATGATGGGGTGCTGTCATAACGCGAGCGGGAAGAGGAAGGTTCGGACATGACCAAGATATGGCGCGATCTGTCTAGAGTACGGGCGTAGAGGGAAAGCGTTGATGGCTACGGCAGTGGACGTTGAAGTGATTAATCACCGGTGATTCCACAAGAGATGACTGGAAATGCTGGGACGATTGAGCCAAAATCTGCAAATATTCCCGTCTATCTCAGAGTCTTAAGCTCCCAGATGGTCCTCACTTCGAGTGTAATCCATCCCATTACTTTCAACGTTGATGAATTGTAACCAAAGACCTGAAAAGGACCAAACATGAGGCTCCTTCTCAGGACATCTCTCTAGATCATCACCCCTCTTCGCCAATACCTTCATGTCTGAACCAGGTCCATCCGCCTCAGCCACTATTCAGGACATCGCTTCCGACGTCGAGGATGATCAGCTCGATCCATCTTCCATCGCTCAAGGAGAGGTCGGAGATGAAGCCGTCGCTGACGAAACCAACCCGGATGGAGGTGCCCCTACATCCAGCTCAAAGACCAAGAAGAAGAAGAAATCAAAGGGCAAGAAAGTCCTAGACAAAATCTCGTAAGTGTTCGATGCCTTCACCCTGATCTGGCGAAGCACGGTGCTTTCCGACGGATTAAAGCGGAAAGTCGAGAGAGCGGAAAGTCGGTGTTGATCAGGGATCCATTCTCATTGGCATAGGTCCGCTCTACCAGGAGGAGAGAAGGAGATTCCAGCAGAGATTCTCAATCGAGTCATGCAAGAGACTGCTAAATTACCCAACGGAGAAGGAAATCAATGTACGCGAAGCCGAACAACCGCTGGTCCCTCCTCCGCCCCCTTTCTCGTCCAAGGCCTCGCAGCTGACCTAGAAGATGTGATGTCCTTTCCTTGAATTGTAGACTCAAAGGAAGAGATTGAGAAGGGTCTCAAGGCGATGAAGCTTATGGATCTACTCGAGAAGCATTCTACCGGACTCGACGTTTCCGGAAAGAACAAGAAAGATCTGGGAGAATACAAGGTTTGTCACGTCTCCCAGATGCATACAGATTCACGTGGTAGATGACTTCCTCTGCTCAAAATACTGAGCTGATGTGTCTTGTCAAATGCGTGTTCTAATTCCCCTTGTTCGTAGTTCTGGAAGACGCAGCCTGTCCCTCAGTTTGATGGTTCTACTGATTCATCTTCCAGTCAACCTGCTGTCATTCTAGACGGGCCAATAGATCGTAAGTGTTTTCCTATTATCACGAGCATCCAATCATTGCTGCCCAATCACCACGTTCAACATATCCCAAAGCGACTGACCCCTTTTACGCCATGATGGTCATTCTGGCGACTACCAGCTCCGAAATCGAAAGAAGACGTTCGACAGACCCCTTATCAACTCCCCTCCAACTTTGTCTGGTCGACTGTCAATGTTGAAGATCCGAATGAAGTGAGTTGGCCCTGGTTCTCACCTCGGCATCAACCTTTCATCTTCACTCTCTCGATGAATTCGATCGTCGAACTGAAACTCGATCATTCCTCTGTCTAGCTCAAAGAAGTTTACGATTTGCTTACGCACAACTACGTCGAAGATCTCGACGCGACCATGCGATTCGATTACTCTGCTTCATTCCTTTCATGGGCACTCAAACCACCTGGTTACATTCATGATTGGCACGTAGGTGTTCGGGTTGGAAGCACGGGGAAACTCGTGGCTTTTATCAGTGGGATCCCGATTCGATTGCAGGTCAGAGAAAAGTAAGAGGACCGAGATCATCCCCTTAGTCGCATCTGTGGCAGAGACAGTGATTTGGACTTGATCGTCTTGCGTAGTCACGTTCACTGACCCATGCTTTTCGATCTTGCTTGAACTTTGCTCACCCTCCTCGTCTCGACTCATCAGCGCCTTCAACTCCGTCGAGATCAACTTCCTCTGCGTCCACAAGAAGCTTCGATCCAAACGTCTAGCTCCCGTTCTCATCAAGGAAGTCACTCGACGATGTAATCTCGTTGACGTTTGGCAAGCGATCTACACCGCTGGTGTCGTTCTTCCTACCCCCGTTGCCGTCTCTAGATATTTCCATCGAAACCTCAACCCACCTAAACTTTTGTCCATCGGATTCTCAGTCCTTCCTCGAGGTCAGACTCTTTCCAAGACTATGAAACACTATGCTGTTCCAGCCGTAGCATCAACTCCTGGATGGAGGGAGATTGAACAGAGGGACGTCAAGGCTGTTGGAGAGTTGTTGAGGAGGTATCTGAAGAGATTTGAGTTGGCACCGGTCTACGAGGACGAGGAGGTTGAACATTGGTTCATGAGCGGAAAGGGGACGGGTGAGATTGGATCAGGTGGAAAGGGAAGGAGAGAAGGTCAGGTTACTTGGTGCTATGTCGTCGAGGTTAGTCCAACGTAATGTTCCTCGTGTTTGGAAAGCAGACGCACTGAGCAACAATCTTTTCGTTGCCTTAATCTTCTCCTAGGACCCAGCGACCCGTCAGATCACCGACTTCATCTCCTTCTACTCCCTTCCCTCATCCGTCCTCAACTCCAAAGAGTACCCGACCCTTCACGCCGCCTACACTTTCTACTACGCCACTGAAGCCGCTTTCCCCAAAAAAGATTCGTCTTCTTCGTCTTCCTCGACGAGTTTGATCGATAAGCGAGAAGAGGCCAAAGCTTTGAACGAAAGATTGAAGGTTCTGATGGGAGATTTGTTGACGGAGGCTAAGAACGTCAGCGATCCCCATATTATATCCTCAACAAGTGGCAGATCGTTATCTCATTGACGTACTGATCATTCCGAATCACCACCATCTTACGTTCATTTCTTCCCATCTAGGCTGAGTTCGACGTCATGAACTCGTTGACAGGTGTGGACAATAACGCTTTCCTATCACACCACAAGGTCGGTCTTTGCCCTTTTTCGATTCAGATTTGATCTTGATTCAATTTCAAAGGACCTACTGACTCGATGATAATCACTTGGTTCTACATAGTTCGGACCTGGAGATGGTTACCTCAGTGCGTGATGGTTTTTGCAACGATCTTCTGCCCCTCCATCTGTTGCTCGTCCAACTGACTAACCTGTATTGAATGGATTCACCCTCTCGGTTATGTCTTACCTAGACTATTACCTCGTTCGTCTTCTCCTTGTTTCTGTCTCGACTAATCCGAAATCCTCCTGTCGCTAACTCTCAATGTTTTATCCTACCATTCCTCATCTTTCTGTCTCACTCTGTCGGGCGCACACTTGATCTAGTACAATTACCGAACTGGACCCATCTCTGGAGGATTCCCAGATGATCGATCAGGCACAAGCGGGGTTGGAGTCGTCATGCTCTGAGATCTGTTCGTGATCCTACCACTGGCCTGTGCAGTTTGACGAAGGAAGCACGAAGGGAAGGAAAGAATTCCCGGAATAGATGACATGGTCTGAAGAAATATGGCATCGTGGAATATCCTCTGGAAAGGCCGATCCTTGAAGAAAGACGATGACGTTGAATTGCTGCGGATATCCTCTTCTCTTCAAACCTCGACCTTCGAATCCTTCGTCTTTCAAGTCTCTTCTTCAACGCTCAAACTATGTCTCCCAGCACTCCCCAGATCCCTCAGGCTGCTCCTATCTCTGTCAGCCCCACCACCACTTCTCAACAGCCAAAAGCCGTCAACTCAATGAGTCAGTCCCCACTACCTCGTCGCGTGGTCTCTTTCCATTGATTCACCCTTCTTGGATCTCTCTCACCTCTCATCTCGTTCATGTCTTGACCCCTTCAACATCGCTACGTCCTGTCTCATGTTTATTCGTACAGGCATGACCTCTGCGCCTGCTGACAACACCAAGCAGAAGGAGGAGACGATGAGACTTCGAGGAGGTTGTCCCGGTGTTGGTCCCCCTCTATTTCAGGTCTTACCGGCATAACCACCTCGTTTAGTCTGGATCACTGACTCATAGGTGCCTATCATTGATCGATGCAGCACCTCTGCGGTCTCCCAATCCTACCTTGCCACTGCGGTTAGTGATTCGTCGTATGCGGTGCAAAGCCTCTTCCTGACTTCAACTCCTCTCTTTATTCTTACTCCTGTTTGATGCCACTATTCGGGATGGACGCTGCTGCGTGGTCTCTGTGCCCTACAGATATCTGTATCATTCCCGTGAGTATCTTTGCTTAACGTCTCCTCACCCCTGAGGAAAGAACCTGGAATCCTGAATTAACCCGACATCCATCCCGCCCACCCTCTCTTTCTTGCAGTGCTGTTGCTAGATCCTCTCAACTCACGCATGGCATACACGCATCCATGAACTTGATGACTCTGGCTTCGCTTTCTTAAGCATCATGTGTCGCGCTCTCTTCTCCCTCTATTTCTGGCCGTCCTTATCTGCTCTCTTCCCCTCTTTCCTGTGGCGACGATCACGATTGTGTATTTTCCTTTACGATGAAGATTCACACATGGTTCGCCTGCAAGACTTTCGTGAAGAGGAAGAGGAGGGACCAAATGAAAGTGCGTCATCGAGAAAAAAGAGACCAATTCTGTCCGAAATGAAGCCTCAGCCTCCTCGACCTTCAACGCTTTCTCTCTCCTCCTGCTTCCGCTTCCCCTTCTCGCCCTTCTCTTCCCTTCTCTCCCCCCCTCCGCTGTCCCCTATCGCTCAGATCACACACGCCTACACTTCTGGTTCCAGTCCCTCAACTCCGAAGCCCCTCTCTCCTTCGAATCCTCGGTATCTAAGCCTTCCGCCCACTCAACCACACAGACCTTCCCCCTCTCCAACCTCTTCACACATCCCACAGTCGTCTTCCTCGCTATGTTCTTCTCTACCCTCACCTCGGCCGCTGCACTCGCTCTCGCTGCCATTCCATCGATGGTCTCTGCTCAGGATGTCTCGTGTGTACCACTCAACTCAATCTGATGTTTGCTCTTTGTTGGGACTTCACCGTTCCGGCATTTGGCTCGCTCCCTCCTCACACGCCAGCCCCTCTCTCTTCCAGCCCATGTATTGCTTCAGTACTGACCATCATGCATCTCTTCCTACCATCTCATCTCGCGCGCGCCTCTGTCTATGGCTTCCTCATCCAAACGCGCCACCCAACGCGCTCTCTCCCCCCCTCGCTGCGGCGTTTTCCTCTCCTCGGTCTCTCTTCCCCTCCCCTCTCCTCTCTGCTGCCCCCTTCCGACCCTTTTGTTTCGCTTTTTTGCCTCACCCTACACCCCACAAATTAGCTCGGCAAACAATGTGACCAGCTTGACTGGAACTTGGTCTAGTGGTAGCGGTGCTGTTCAGACTGGCATGGTGAGTGTTTAGTCTCGGTTTCTCTTGGTTTTGTTGGCCCCACGCAACAGACAGCGAAGGGCTTGGGCGCGAGGGTCGAAGAATCTGCAGCTGGGGATATGCCTCGCGTCTCATCGTCGAGACAGTAGTGAGATGGATGAGGAACGCGAGCGATCTAGTGGAAAGGGAGGCCCAAGGGACATGTATATGCAGCGAGAAAGCGGTGCGGTTGGCGCGGGGTGTGATCTCTCCTTCAACATGGCCTGCTTGGTTCCCGACTATTCTGGTTCACTTTCCTTGATCGCCGTCTTGCACAAGAGTTGTGTCCCCTGCACTTCTCGACATCATGCCTGACCACATCCTCTGCCTGGTTGTCTTTGTCCCGCCTTCTACGTCACTCGCCGGTTCGAAACGATTCTTCCTTTAGGGCTTCGCCAACCCCGTCAACTACTCGTTCACCTACCCCAAAACCACCGGAATCTCTTACTCGTTGTGAGTGTAAGGCTGCTGTCGCACGTCTTCCCCTTTACCCGAAAATCACGAGAAAGAAACTGATTCCCCCCTCCGATCTATCCCCTCGTCTCTCTTGACAGCACCGACGATGGTTACTTTGAGGAGGCTCAGTACCGATTCACCGCAAACGCTTCTCTGCCAAACTGCATCACCGCCATCGTCTTCTTCCAGCACGGGACCTACACCCTCGGTACCAACGGTTCCATCGTCCTTCATCCCTTCTCGGCCGATGGAAGGATTCAGGTCCAGGACCCTTGCGCGGCCAAGACAAATGTCATCACCTTGTACGACCAGACGGTGAGTGGTTCTTTTCACTTGCTCGGTCGAGAGACAGGTGGTTGTTTGGGAGAAGAAGAGAAACGATGATGTGGTTCACAAGACTGATGCGGATCTCCTTGTCATTTCATTGCTTCCTGCCTGTCGCGCCATGTTTTTTTTTGGCTCTTACAGACTCTCTACTCGGACTGGGGAATTCAAGTCGACTCCATCAAGGAGAACTACGCTCTTCAGCTCGCAAAGTTCGACGGCTCGCTCATGCCTCCTCTCTACCTCGTCGCTCGACCTCCAAACATGCTTCCCACCACCCAACTCACTGGTTACATCGGAAACGTGGGTTTCCTCTGCTTTCTTAGCCCCTTGTCTGATCCAATCCTTCCCTACATCTTGGACCCGAGGTCAAGTCAAGACAAGTTCCTAACATGACCTCTGTTTTCGTTGCCCATGTCTTCTTCCTATATGCGTTTTTCTTCTTGCGCCACCTTTTTTTCTTTTCTTCTAGGAGACCACCCGGAAACGATCATTCAACGACGTCTCTAAGCGATCATCAGCTAACCCTTCAAGCTCGATCCTTCAATCGACTTTATTCGCTACCGTATTCGGTGGATTCCTAGCGCTCGTCGGATCGACTATCTAGATGGGGGAAAAAGAAAGCAGTGGGGAGAGAGAGAGAGAGGCCACACCAGGACTGGGATTCTTGTTGACAGAGAGAGATCAATCCTTTCCCTAGCCCTTCTGTCTTGCCCCTCCTCGACACCTACCTGCCTCCTTGCGTTTCGATCTCTCTTTTTTTTTTCTCTTTCTTGCTTGTCGCCTCTTCTTCTCGTATTCATATGGACTTCACAAAAAGTTCCTTGCCCTCTTCCCCCCCCCCCCATTTGTCTCTTTCTTCATCCATCATTTTACTTACACATGCACACACACACATGCGATAAACCACGACACACGAGCTCTTTCGCGATCTCTTTCGGTTTCCCATACATCTCTTCCCTCTTTTCCTTCTTCTGATTCTCGCTAGCCACACCTCAAGACAAGGTGGTTTCATTCTGTCAACTCGATACCCCGACCCCCTTCTTCTTTCCCACCCCCTTCTTTTTTCTTTCTTTTCTTTGTCAATCTTCCATCCTCACCTTCCCCCCGAATTCATCGTTCCTTATTCATGCTCTCTCTCTCTCTTCCTTGCTCTCTCGCACTTTCAACCTTATCCTAAATCTTTCTCTTCTTTCTTTTTCTTGCATGCAAATTCCCATTGGGCGCTTCCCCCCCCCCCCCCCCCCCCCCCCCCCCCCCCCCCCCCCCCCCCCCCCCGTGAGATGAGTTGGTTTGAGTTGGGGTTTCGTCGATCCAATCCAAGAAACGGAAAGTAAGAGAAGAGAGAAAGAGAGAGAGACAGATGAGATGTGGGACTGAGTGTGTGCCTCGCTTTGTTCGATGACTTGACCTCAGCAGCAGGACGGTAGGATGGGTGGGTGGAAGATTTCTCTTTCTTTTCTTCTTCTTCTTCTTCTTCTTCTTCTTCTTCTTCTTCTTCTTCTATATACATATATACATGAAAAAAGGGGGTTCAAACACCGAAAAAAGAAAACAGATCTAGTATTTCTTCGCTCTGTAGACATCGTGGACGTTGGAGGGAGAGACGATCGATGATACAAGAGAAGGAAAGCGGAGGGGAAGGGAGAGGGGCAAAGGAAGGAAGAAGAAGGGGTCAAGACAGGGGGGGGGGGGGGGGGGAGTTCAGTCAGCTCATAGATTTTTTTTCGTCTCGGGGGAAGGAGGGATAAGAAGAGAGAGAGAGAAAAAGAAGAGAGACGAACGGGAGTGGGAAAGGTTTTCCGGTGATTGCTTGGAACTGCTGTCGAATTTGCTCCTGAGGGGGGGGGGGGGGGGRGAAGGAAGGGAAAAAAAGGATCACGGTATGGAAGATTTCGATCAGATGTTTGAAACGCCCGCAACGTGAAAAGAGGCGGATGGGGTTTCTTTTTTCTTTCTTCTTCTTCTTCACACTTACAGCGATCATCTTATCTTTCATTTGTTCCATGGCGGACTCGTGAGATTGGTCTCCAGCGTTGAGGTATTTCTGTTGATAGAAATCGATCGCTTTGTCCAAGAGGTCCTCTTTTGTTTGTTTGTTCGTTTTTGCGGTGGATAACGGGATGGGAGTGAAGAGGGGATGGAATATTCAAAAGCGCAAAGTCAGTCAGAGGAAAGTTCAAAACAAACAGAGTAGGGTCTCTCTGTCTACGCTTTTTGTTGCTGTTGTTACTTGAATCGAGAGAGAGAAAGACAACGAGAAGCTCTCCACCCAGGTGTTTCCTTCTCCCCGAGAAGTCTTGAGGAAAAGGAACTTCAACTGACCGTTCTTCTCTCCAGTTTCACCACCACCAGCGAGAGTGTTGAGCTTTCCGAGGATGCCATTTCCGTCGGATGAAGAAACTGGCGTTTGGTTCTGTCCTCCACCAGTGAAGCTACTGATGAGTGATCCGAGTCCTCCTCCTCCTGAGTGCTGCTGCTGCTGCTGTTGCTGAGCTTGCTGATTTTGATCATGCTTTCCACCCAAGAAGGATCCAACTAATTCACCAACCAATCCAACGGCTCCTCCGCCTCCAGAGTGAGAAGATCCTTGTTGCTGCTGCTGCTGATGATGCTGTTGTTGTTGCTGGTCGTTACTGCTGTTGAAACCACCTGGAATTCGATCGTCAAATCTCCCTCCTCCCCCAGAGCTACCGCTGTAGTAAGAGGAAGCCTCCCCCCCACCATTGTTGTTGCTGCTGTTACCGCCGTATGAGGAGGAAGAAGATTGGGTTTGATACTGTCCTCCTCCTCCTCCACCATATCCACCGTTGTTGCCACCACTTCCGTAGTTGCTACCAACGCTGCTGCTGGTGTTGTTGCCACCATGTTGACTGTAATCATTCTGTTGGTAGTTCTGGTCTCCCACCGAGTTGTAAGCCGAGTTTTGATTGGCGTTCGTCTCGAGGACTTGTTGAGATTGTTCGTAGGCGTTTTTGAGGAAGTCCATGACTGAGGGGTTGAGTTGAATGGAGTGTTGTGGAGTTGTCGATGTGGGGCGATATCGGTCGTGAGAGTGAGGGAGGGAGAGAGACGAGAGAGATGGGGGAAAGCAAAGGCCTCCCTGAATCTCCCTTCGCCCGCAGTTTACCCCATATCCTCTTGACGTCATCTCCTTTCTTGTATTATACGTTGTCTGACCCAATTGATGCGTTGTCTTCCTCCTCGTTCTTTCAACTGCACTCATTCCTACTCGTGCGAGCAAAAAAGATTACAATCGATCGTCCAATAAGAAAAGGAAGCATCGATCCAAGCAAAATGTCTTTTCCTCTTATGCTTTCGTATGGAACCCCCAAGGATGAGGAAATTGGGGAGAAAGAACAAGGAACAGAAAAATGATACAAAGATCAAGGGGTAGCTCTTGTCCGAAGGTGAGGTGATACAAAGAAGAGAAGACCAAACAACGGATACGAGAAGGAACAGACAGAATCCTCCCCCTCACCAAGACCAATCGAGTTCCCATCCCACGTTGAGATCACCCTTGATCTTGGCGACCGTCAATCTCTTGATACCCTCCTCGTACACGAACGTGTCCACCTCCTTACCGTTGAACTTGACCACCTTAGGGTGACTCTCCACCCCCAAGACTTGGATCTGTTCCACGCACTGTTCGACTTTCCATTCACCCTCTGACCAAGCGTAAACTTTGTTTTTCTCTGCACCGAGATGAATGGTCTTTGTCGAGGAAGGAACGATGGATTCTCCATCATCGAGGTAGACGGTACCCGACGCGGTGCAATCGGGAGAGAGAGGAACCAGGATGTTGTATGGAGATTGCAGGGTATCGTAGATGGTGAGAGCTGGAGCTGAATGGAGGAGAAGAATAGTACCAGATCGAAGAGAGATTGGAATATGGCTGAGAGGAGCGTCGAACGTGTAAGATGCTGAATTGGGAAGGACCTCATGCTGAGCAATCGAAGGGTTTTTTTTTTTCAGATCCAAAGATCAGCAACTACTCCACACGACTCGCATCACTTAAAAGACGCCAGCTAAGAGATTTAGAGAGCTTACCGTATACCAATCTCGCCAGACCGTCTCTTCTCCACCAGGCAAGACTCCGACGACGCTCGTCACGTTAGGTTCAAAAACGGGTGTGACGAGGATAGCGGGACCGACGAGGAATTGATCCGAGTTCCCCACTAGACTCTCATCCTTGTCAAACTCCCAGAAGAGAGCTCGGACAGGGGGAGTACCTTTGTAGTGAGCGTCGGCAAAGAGAGAGTACCAGTATGGAAGGAGCGAGTACTTGATCGAAAGGGAGGTTCGAGCGGCCTCGGCGACGGTGTCCCACTAGAGGATTAATGGGCAGAAGGGTATTACGATTAGCACCCGAGCCACAACGCAAACTGAGAACCAGGTCACGATGGAATCCGCCACGAACTCGATAGGGCTCTTGGCTGAGAGCACTCCTGGTGTTGTGGTTCCTGGTGAAAGGCGTAAAGGCACCGAACGAGGTCCACCGGTTCTGTTTGTACGTCGATTAAAGCGAAATCATGTACGTCAGCTTCGACTGAGCAGAGTAGGATGCAGTAAGCGGTTGACCCACGCAAAGTTCTTCGTCCGTGTTTCCGTTGAATCCACACATACTAGGAGGTTTCAGATTTGGATGAGGCATACGCGCGCACATAAGTTGATCATCTTGAGAGGAAACAGCACGGAAGCGTAGACTCACTCTCCACCAACCATCGGAACGCCAAAGAATTGGAATTGGAGGACACCAGCAACGACGTATCTCATGTACTGCCCATGATCAAAGTGAGACGCAGAATGATTAGTCAGAGATACAATTAAGCGATACAAGTTGCGCGTACCTTCCAAGTCGAGTAGTTGTCTCCTAGCCAAACACCAGTGTATCGCCCGCTGCTAGGGAAAGTTGATCTGGAGATGAGGAAGGGTCGTTTGTTGGGGTAGATGGTGGACATAGCATGATAGGTGGCCATCGAGTCACCGATCCCCCAAATGTTGTGACTGTAGTTGGGTTGACGGTCAGTCAGGGACAACAGGATGACTCAGATGAGAAAACGGGACGAACACATCGAAATGCTGAACGGCACCATCAGCTTGAGTCGCATTGGGAGAGACGGTCGACATAGAGAGTCGATCGAGGGCGTTGTGGATGGTGTAAGCAGGAACATTGACGTCTACTCCCTCACCGACTCGACGAGAGAGCTGACGTCGTCGATCGGCGGCGGGGGTCGAGTTGAAAGTGAGTTGTCCGTTAATGGTGATGTTGCCGCTGTAGCCTGTTTCATCCGAAGATGAAGATTCAGTTGAGTCAGAGTGTGACGATGGGAGTGCAGATGACAAATCGACTCACCCCAAAGTGTAGCATTGTATCCCTCTGGGTAGGTACCATCCGTCAGAACAACGTTTCCAGGAGCACCTAGCAGATGGTAACAAGCGGAGTTTAGTGGATGCCACCGAGAAGACTGGGCGAATCGAACCCACCAGGCAGAATGAACGATGGGGTGATGTTATTCAGTTGAGTAGGGTTGAGACCGGTCCCGCACGATCCATCACAGAACGAACTCGGTTCGTTCATGTCCAACCTACGTTGCGCGGAGGATACGAGAGAAGAAGCTATTCATCGTCAGCATCGACCTGAACGGATCGAATGGATTTTTCTTTGCTTACCAGACACCAGAGATTTTGATCGTATCGGTGAAATTTTTAAATGCTTCGGTCCACCAGCCTTGCGTCGAGGCCGAGAGCCAATCGGGGAAGACGGTGTAGCCTGGCCAAACTTTACCCACATATAGGGAGCCATCCGGATTCTTGACGAATACGTCTGCTTTTACGCCAGCAGTGTAGGGGGCGTAAACGTCCGAATCATTGGTGGTGATGCTAATTGCAGCATCGACGATCGGGATGTAGTGCTATTGGATGAAAGATGGTGATTGTGTCGTCAAATGAGAGATGAAGATCTGATAGTTCTCGCAAGGATACAGGACCCTCGACCTACCTGGTGGTTTGCGTTCAACTCGTCGACAAATGCCTTATATTCCACCGGATCGAATCGGTTAGGAGCGGGGATCCAGTTCCTGTACGTGTCTGCGCAAGGAAGAAAAACAAAATAGGAAAGAACATCATTCGATCAGCGACCTTTGTAACGAGGACATAGAAGAGCACTCGAAACAGAACGTCTGATCATCCAATCTTTCATCGCCAGACTAACCCATGTAGTCAATGTCGTTCCACATAGTCTCCAAGGGGATACCAGCCTCGCGATATCGAGTAACAACCTCTCGGGTCTCGGAGACGTTGTCGTAACCCCACCGACAATCTGTTTGTGTGCGACGTGGGCTCATTGTCAGCAGAGTAGATGAGTCTCGTGAGATCAGAGAGGAGAAGCGCGTACTGTGCATGCCTAATGACCAAGCAGGAATCATGGCAGGCTTTCCAATCACCTCGTTGTACTGTTCAACGACGGCGATGGGAGTAGGACCCGACACGAAGTAGAAGTTGAGGCTTCCTCTGCGGTTGGAAAAGAACGTGAGATGAATTCAGCTAACCGAGTCGAACCCGTCACATGTGACTGAACCAGCTCACCCAAGGACTCGATAATCGATGACTCCTGGTCGAAGGAGGATGTCCATGCCTTGGGACGAAAGCAAGAAGACACCGTGCGAGGACGAGCAACCATTGGCGTATCGAGTCTCCATGTAAACGGGCTAAGAACAAGAGAGGAAGCCATAACAGTGCTCAGTAAAGGATCAGGTCCGCAGGATCAACTGAATCAAAACTCACGTGAGAGCCGTAAACTTGAGTAAGGAAGAAGCAAGGGTCAATTTCATTGCATACATTCTGCGACGATTAGCAGCAGGAGAATTACTATTTTGGTCCTCGGGATCGCCTGCATCTCGAGCGTAGAAGGTTTGGACAGTAGCGTTCTCGTCCCGACGGAATCCAGACTTGGCGACTACCTGGTTGAGACCAAAGATATTGGCGTCTTTGGGCAGTGACGAAGCGATTTCCAAGTAACCGGCTTCGAAAACTAGACCAGCGTCGAGCTCGACAGCCGTCGTCGAGTCTTTCTCGACTCCACCGTAGGGAGGCTCGATGGGGTCCGTCACGGCAGACCATGAGGAGGGCCGAGTGTCGAAGATTGGGGCGAGAGAGGGATCGGACTTTCGAGTGATCCAGAAAGCGAAAGGATTCTTTTGGTGATTGAATTCCAGGTCGGAATAGGAGCTGACGTCTTTACCACATGGAGATGGCTTCGAGAATACTGACTCGGGGACTTGAAGAGGCGAGGGTGGACGGAAGGAGGGGTTGAGGGTCAGGTACTGAATCGATCGCCTGGGGTCTCGGTACTTTATCCGATTCACCTTGGTATTCAACCTTGTTGGCATCGTAGATATGAACATGGAGTCGACTTTCTGTCTCGTAGTCGACGTCAACCTGACAAATCGATGCAAGCAAGGATGAAATGAAGGAAAGTAGCCACCGGTCAGACCCGGCCCGAGACAAGGCGTTGAACTGGAGGATGATCTCACGAGCAGATCGCTGTAATCGTATCCGAACGCGTTGCAGGCGTCTCCAATTAAGCTGAGTTTTGCCTGGATGCCTCCAAAGTCGGTGTCCTTGACAGAGACGAGCGAATATCCTAGAAGGGACGGGGGAAAGGGGAGAGAGAAACACGACAGTCAGCCCCAATCCCAACGGAATCCACCGAGCTCTACCACGTCGAAGCATTAGCATGCGTCATCACCTTTACAGGAAGAAGTATCTCGCGAGAAGTTGGCTCCTCCAATATTTCGACCGACGAGGTCGACTTGAGTTTGAAGAAAGGGTGATGGGTTCGCTCGCGTTGGGGTAACCGCCAGGAGGAGACCCGGTAAGAGGGCCGAGAAAGGTCGGATGATCATTGAAGGGTGTGGTATTTATCAAGTATAATAGGATGCGGAGGATGGCTAGTAGAGATGATGATGGTAGAGATGGGAGGATGGCGGAGGGATGAGAGGTGGAGGGGTTAGGAAGAAGGATAGATTGAGAAAAAAAAGGTGACCGGGTCAGGGAAGAGAAGAAGTCGAAATGGGAGCTAAACAACCCCACCCTGATCATGGCTTCCTTACGCCGCTTCCGAGGTAGGGTGATTTGTTGAGAGAGAGCCGGTTCACGCTCTCTTCCGTTGCCCCACAGAACAAGCCCGACTTCTTCTCTCATCCGGGCTGTCCGACGGTGGAACAATGGTATGCTTCCGTTAACAGAAATTCAACTAACCATCCAAAGCTGGAAGGGAGGAGAAACCTGGCGTTACCTGACTCCGTCCTCTTGTCCTAGGTGAGATTCACCATCAGTATAGATCGCCATCAATATAGATCCCCATCACATCGACGACCCCGTCATACACTAAGCTACAGGATTCATTACTCCCACTTATCGAGCCGCCACTCCGGTCAATCAAGATCTCCCCACTCGAGTGACAGAGCAACCAGACAGACACATAGATTAATAAACGCTTGACGGTCAGAGCAGGGAAGAGGATTGCATCAGCGTTTGGTGACGAACGATGTTAATGATGATGATGATGATGATGATGATGATGATGATGATGATGATGATGTTGTTGGTTTGTTCTACTAGCAACCTGTGTTGCCAGATCCTGACAGACCTGGAGGACATGTATTCAGAACGAGAAACTCTGGCCGTGAGATAGGGGCGAAATGAAATACCTTGGACAGAACCAAACACAATCAATCGCCTTCCCTCCTTCCCTTCGACCTTAACCTCTCGCTCTCCTCAGCTTCAGACCCCCCGTTCACAGCTCAGTATCGCATACTCGCTCTTGACTCAACACACATCGTCAACCTCTCTAGTAGTCACCCTCGATAGACAGACTCGGACTCTTAGATACTGCCAGTCATCATTTCCCGAACAACGTCTATCCCTCTCATCTTCGTGTTGCTTCAATAGAGCCTCGACGCTCATCTCATCACTACTTTACCCCCACACCCTGGATACGAGTTCTGTTCCTTGGATCGTCAAGTATCAACTGCCATAACATCCTGATAGGGCCTCGTTCTGTTACGACCTCTTCCTCCCTCACGGTCCCCCTTGTCGACCATCCTCCCCGTTTCTCGCTCGTTTTATCATCGCCCGACGTGATATGTCCTTAGCCATTCCCCGGACATCATCTGCTAGTAGTAGATCCTCTCAGACCTTGCCAGCTGTCAACGTAAGCTTCCTTTCCCCCCCCCTTCGTTGGGATTCGGATATCGCCTGGACTCGAGATGACGTCCTTCCTCTTGTTCTCCACCTCCTGGTCTCCTCTCCGCTTCTTCGAAACAGTGCTCCATCTGCTCACAGTCGGTAAATCTAGTAGACCTCGAGTCTCATACATGTCGAGGATCAAATCCTCGAGAGGTTCGACGAGGCGCAACCGCAGCAACTGCTGCTAGTCCGGTTCAAAGACCACCCAACCTGGCACCTATTCGACTTCCCTTTGTTCAACAACAACAAGCTCATTCCGGATCTCCCCTATCTGCCGAGACCTCATCGACCTCATGCAACAACAATTTGCCTCTTCCTCCTATGACGGCTCCTGCCAATCAACAAAGGTTTCGTCTACCAACAGCTGAAAACCCACCTCCCTCAGCCCCTCCGACTTCATCTCGATTCCCTCCTTCATCCAATCATTCTTCAGGGACCTCTCCTCCTGCGAATATTAGAGTACCATCCCCATTACCTTCAGCTAGTGCACGTACCTCATCTAGATTGCCCCGACCGACTGCTCCTCAACGATTCCAAACTTCTCCTTTGCCTCGGCCTCCAGTAGGAGTCCAACCAGGCGCACCGTTCCTGCATCATCATCATCATCATCATCATCATCATCATCATCAATCAAACTCGAGTCATCTATCAGGGTCGAATGCGAGAGTTGAAGCTGGACAAGAAGCCGGAATGGCAGGCGTCGGAAGGAGAGCTTTTGCTAGAGCTACTGCTGCTTCTTCTGAACTGCGAGGTATGGTTGATCGATCGAAAATTTCCTCTCGCACCATGAAACGCGCTAATGGCCTGACTCATATCTTGACAGGACCCATACCGTATCGACCGCCAGCATCTAGTACATCATCCAATTCGATGCAGCCGTCAACACTTTATCCTCGGCAACCTCTCCAGCAATCTCGTTCACATCCTTGTCAAACATCATCGTTCAGTCAAGTCTCTCCTACCAGATCGGGGCATCACCAACGTATCAATTCTCCTCTATCAGATCCATCACAGCAACCATCTTTATCCCCGCATCATCACAACCAACATGCGCCTCCTCGTCAATCGTCTGTCGGTAATGGTAATAACCATTCAAACGTACTTCGACGCGAACGTCCTTCCGACACAACATCAAATCATCCTGTTCTCTCGTCAAACCCTCGAATTCTTGATCAGATCTCTCCCGCCATCTCATCAACATCGTCTTCTTCTCAAACGTCGACAACATCGTCTCGTCATCACCTTGACTTCATCCCACCTCCGCGATCAGAAGAGATTCAGACCCCTACACTTCGACATGAGAAAGATGATACTGACGAGGATGAAGAAGAAGAATCAATGTTACCTTGGGCGAGAGCATCCGATTCACCTCAACCGATCGAACTATCATCATCTTCCCTGTCTAACCTCCCCATCAGAACTTCGCCGATGGAGGAAGATGATGAGCTTAGGCTCAGTGCTTATGGATTCAGGATGGAAGAAGAGGGCTCAGATGAGAAAGAGAGTATCGATCTTGACGAAGGAGATGGGGAAGGTGATGGTGATGGTTCATCATCATCGTTTCATGGGACTAGAGAAGGTTCAGATGTTCTGACTCCTTCTAACTCATTTCCGCTCGAACTATCGAATGTCGTTGGTAGAGGGGGGATAAGGTCATCGCCTTCCCTGAGGGGATCTGAAGATGATGATGGCGATGATGGCCTTGATGGCGTTGATGGCGTTGATGGATTTCGAGAAGTACAAAGAAGGGGAGAAGAAGGAGGAGGAGGAAGAGGAGGAGGAGGGGGACCAGGAAGGAAATCGGTGATTGAGTTTACTGGAGAATTGGAGAGAATGATGGCTAGGTTGGAAGCGACGAACCGATCTGCAGTGGATACTCCCGAGGTCGATGAGGGAAAACAGAACGAGGAGGAAGATGGGATCGTTCGTCTAGGCTCAGAAGATTTACTACCCCCTCTTTCGAATCAAAGACCACCAGCTCTTCACCAACTTGACTTTTTGGACCCATCATCCTTGTCATCAGCGGAAATGCATCGAATTCGATCCGGATCACCTCCATCATCATCGCCTGCGTTTTCTCCTACCTATCAATCGCATGATCGTCACCAACCAACATCATCAACCATCAACTCTTCCTCTCCTTCGACAACGATAACAGCAACAACAACGACCAAGAGATGTCTCCAATGTCAAATCCCAGTTGGATCTCAACCCTTCAAGTCAACCTCGTTATCACCATCATCATCATCTACACGATACGTTCGGATGAAAGAAGGTGGGGGTTTCATGTGCGCTAAATGTTGGAGCGAAATGTATCTTCCTCAATGTCGTAGATGCGCTCTACCGATCGAATCGGAAGCCATCTCGAGTGCAGATGGTCAACTCAAGGTGAGGATGATTGCTTTGGGTTTGTCTCTTCGTCGAGAGAGGGTGTTAGTCAACTGATGCCCTCATGCATCACCTCGGTCCTGATCCGTCCCCCAATGATGTCCTTCTTCTGCTTCTTCGTCCCTCTCTTTGTTGTTGCTGGATTCGCGAATCGTCGTCCCCTCGTATAGGGGAAATATCATCGAACATGTTTCACATGTTACTCTTGTGATGAACCGTTTCAAGCCAACACGTTCTGGGTCTTATCTTCGAGACCTTTTTGTGAAATGTGTTATCATCGTGAAAAGTTTGTAAATCTCTCACCTAGTCATCTTGTCATCGATCCAATCCAAACCTGACCATCTTATGTTGCATTGTGTTGCTCTGTCTCTCACCCACCTGATGTCCTTTCTGATGATCTTGAATCGTAGTAACTCACTCTGTTCACTTCCGTCATGTGGTCTTCCAATCGAGGGTCCATGTGCAGAAGTTTCCGCTCCAACCTCATCAACTTCATCGTCACCCGACGAGGAGAATGATCGAGATGATGACGCCAGAAATGACTGCCTTGCTAGTCAGGATCCTACTCATCATCGACGTCGAGGTGGAAGAGGAGGAGGAGGAGGAGGAGGAGAGAAACACCATCGTTATCATCCTCATTGTCTACAATGCGATCGTGAGTCCTTCTGTTTTATTTCTTGAGATTTTTTGTTCATGTATGCAGCAAGACCTTGTGAGCTTGACCATCGAACTTTGACTAAACCTTCTTCTTGTCCTCTTGCCAACTTCCTCACCCTCCCCCCCCCCCCCCCCCCCCCCCCCCCCCCCCCCCCCCCCCCCCCCCCTCCAATGGATTCCATCCCTCTCATTCGATCCTTTTCCACCCTTCGCAGATCCCGACCAAACCTGTTTCTCCTCGATGGCTGAACACTATACACTTGGTAATCAAAGGTTCTGTCCTCAACATGTGAACGAAGCTTTCGCAAATCGACAACGACAACAGCAACAACGTCGACAACAACGACAGGGATTGGGTGAGGCAGAAGCAGGTGATGGTGGGGAAAAGATGGAGAGACCAACGAAGAGAAAGACGCTCATGTTTAAGATCTGAATGGAGGTGGCAAGGTGACACAAACTAAAGGGGGGGGGGGGGGGGGGGGGGGAGTGATGCATCGAGGGACTTTACCCCGGCGCACCATGTCCTCCTTCTCTTTCCCCTTCTCCTGCTTCTTCTTGCTTTTCTCCCTCGTTACACTCAGTCCTCAAGGTTCATCCTATGTTATTAATTTGTTTATTTTTTCAAGCCTCGATGACCATCATTCTCTCTCTCTCTCTCTCTCTCATCCCATCTTCCGCTTTTCTCTCTAACTTCTCGACTCAACTTCCCTCCCCAAGAATTTAACCCACTAGATCCTCCATGCTACACGTTTTATAGTCTCCTCCTCATGCGCTCATCTCCCACCCATCCACTCTGATCGTCGTCCAGTTTTACTTTGTCAATCAACCAATCACCTCCATTACATATGATGGTTTTCATTCTTCGCTTGTCAAAAGGTCTTGGGAGATAGGCTACAGAGCATTTCCTTTTTAATAAGAGGGAATGTACCAAGACGAGAGATAGGGGTACGGTCAAGAAGACAAATGTCAAAACAAAAGAAAGGGGAGAAAACCCGAAAAAAAAAGAAAGAGAAAGAAAAAAAAAAGGAGAGAAAATCGTACAACTAATCGAAACAGTTCCATTCTTTTGTTTTCCTTGTTTCCAGGCTCATTGGTTTATCCAGCCCCAGATCAAATCCCCCGCAGAAGGAAAAAAAAGATGTCTTTCTCTAACCGAGGTAACCCTTGACGAGATCCAAAGCCTTCTTTCCAGCCTCGGCCGCCTTTCCATCTTGCTTCTCCAAAGCCTTCTCCAGATCCTTGGCAGCACCCTCGACGGCCTTCTTTGCGTCGCTCTTCATCTTCTCGATAGCGTCCTCCCATTGCTTCTGAGCCTTCTCGGCGTCGGCCGTCTTTTCACCCTTGGATGCAGAGTCCTTGGCTGCGGAGGCGGAGTCCGAGATGGATGGAGTCTTGGAGAGAGTCTTTTGGAGATCCGAGGAGAGAGTCTCCAGTCGGGATTGAAGGGAAGATGGGAGGACAGAGGAGAGGGGTTTAAGACCCGAAGTGAGGGATTCGATTCGTTGCTTGGCTTCCTCGACTGTGGTCAAAGGGGATGCGAACAAGAATGGTGACAGGACGTCAATAGGTAGCGAAGGCAATGACGGTCACGGAAAGAGGGCTGGATATTTGGCGGAGAAGAAAGACTACTCACACTGCTCCTTTCCAGCCTTCTTAGAGTCTCGACCAGCAGACCCCAACTTGACGCCGGCCGAGCTGAGCGTCAGGCTGAGAAGGGAGGCCAAAGCAGGCGACACGGTCTTAACGGCATCGATGGCCTTATCGGTATCAGCGAACTGAGAGGCAGTCGAGGCGTAAGACTTTGCCTGCTGGACGAGCTTGTCGGTGTCGACCTTTCCACCCTTGTCGGCGATCCAAGATTCGATCATGTCGGCAGGGATACCAGCTTGCTTGGCGAGGTCTTTGGCCTGCTTGAGAACCTTGTCAAGGTCCTCACCTTGGACTGTGGAATTTGGAAACAGAGCGGAGTGTCCCAGAGTATCAGCACCTATGAGGGATCGACGAGGATAAGTCGGTAAAGAGAAATTTGGTCGACCCACCATCCTTCAGGTTCTTAATCGCATCCTCGATACTTCCCTTGCCATCCTTGGTGATTTCCTCGTACTTGGCCTTGAGCTTGGCAGCGGTAGCCTCAAGGTCCTTGAACTTGTCGCCGCCCTCCTCCTTGAGCTTCTTGGTGATGGACGAGTAGTCTCCAGTAGCGAAAGCGGCGGCGAGAGCGGTAGCTCCTCCGGAAGGGATGATGTGGAGAGCGTACTACCGAGGGACCATCGAGGAAAAGCAGGATCCGTAAACGGTCATGCACCCCGAGGAAGCGGAAAAAATGACGGCACTACTCACGTCAATAACACCCTGCCACTCATCTCCAACCTTGCCTTTGACACTCTCGACGACACTCTTCCAGTCGACGTCGCCCATCTTTCCCTTGGCCTGCTTCAGTGCGTTTTCGGCGGCATCAACGAAGGGGGCGACGTCCTTTCCACCAACCTTCTTGATCTTCTCAAGAGCGGCAGTAGCGTCCTGGTTCTTGAGGTCAGTGGCGAGCTCGGTGAGGAAGGAGGGGAGACCTCCGGGAACGTTGTTAGCGAGATGGGAGGCGACGGCGTAGAGAGGTCCAAGACCGGCAAGGTTGGCGGCGTGAGAGGCCTAGGAAGATGAGCAACAAGCAAGAGATGAGATGCTGGTAGCCTGGACCGAAGTTACTTGAGGCAATCAAGAGAGAAAAGTAACGCGAGACATACGAGGGACGAAGCTTGACCGGCGGTCTCCTTGGTGGCATCTATCGAGCCGGAGACCTTGTGAGCAAGAGCACTGATGCACATAGGTGACATGGATTGAGCAGAGATGTTAGCACAAGGTCTGGCTCTCATACAACCGACACAGAACAGGAAAATCTTACGCGATGGGCTTGATCTCGTAGTAGATGAAACCTCCACCAGCGAGAAGAACACCGAGAACGATCCACATCTGTGATTGAGGCAAGCAGCGTGTATATCAGTACAGGATCGAGGCGATCAAAAGACGAACAGGGAGGTGAGAGGAGGATCAAAGCAGGAAAGAAAGGCAGAGGCGAAAAGCCCGAGACCAAAAGGATGACGAACAGGAGTGTGGGTGTGGACGGGAGAAGCAGCAGCCTGAGTCGAGGCGAACCTGACGGGCTGTCTTATGGACTTGATGAGGGAGATAGAGAGAGGAATATCCAGAGGATGGTGAGCAAGCAGGACGGAGAAAGGAAGAGGGCCGAAGAGGCTAAGAGGAAAAGGGGACTGGACTCACTCGGAGAGTAGCGATGTTGGACTGCCTGGGGAGGGTCGAACGGACGTTTGCTCTGAGGAGGGGGGCGGACGATCTAAGGAATGAGGCGGACATGATGTTGATGATCGATGAGTATTGGCTGGGGTGGTGTGATGATGGTTCTATGATGAAGGGGGGGAGGAGATTCAGGGGGAAGTTTGGTTTAGTCGACGGGAATCTCTAATGACGAGTCCAGAACGATTTCCCTCTTGTCTGACGTCACCGCGTCATCTACGCTCGTCACATCGCTCACTCAATTCTTTCATCAGACCTCATCGCTCGCCTCTTTATACACTATCATGGATACAACCGGGCTCAAGAGTAAACTACTTGTCCGCAACGGGGAAATCGGATCCAGTGAAAGACTGGATCCATCAAGGTATCGTCCGTATTCAGTCAACAGCGATAACAGAGAAGCCAACTTGAGATATAAACCCTCATCCCTCACCTTGTATTGAGTTCTGATTCCGTCAGAGATAGCCTCGTCCTTTGCCTGTTCCACACCAGTTTCGCTGGAGACAAGTTTTCGTTCATGTGTAAACAATGTCAGTCGAGAATTGAGATGCGAGGACAGGAACAGGTGATGGAGTTGCCACATCTGGGACTGACTTGCTCTGGTCTCCGGCTCCCATGAACCTTTGCTGAGCAAAATCAACACCCTTGTCGAGGTAGTCCTAGAACGGTGGCAGGGGTAATTAAACCCAGGAGGGAGATAAGAGAGTCAGCACTGCATTGACGATTATCCCATCTCATCTCATCTCATCTCATCTCATCTCATCTCTCCTCATCTCTCCTCGTTGAAGAGGCG
This sequence comes from Udeniomyces megalosporus, assembly GCA_039545415.1. NCBI lineage: Eukaryota > Fungi > Basidiomycota > Tremellomycetes > Cystofilobasidiales > Mrakiaceae > Udeniomyces > Udeniomyces megalosporus. The sequence goes on along the minus strand of BCKM01000019.1, from coordinate 178,745 downwards.
TCACGACGATCACAAACTCACCTCGTTGGCCTCCCCTTGAGCACCCCCACCAGTCATGTTGTTGATGGATCCCATGAGACCACCAGAGTTACCGCCCTGGGTCGTCTGCTGAGCATTGTTGTTTCCTCCGGTGAAAGAAGCGGCGGCGTTCTTGAGTGCGTCCATGTTGAAGTTGCGATGTGATGTACTAGAGTGTTGATGGGAGATGTGACTGTGATGGGTGGTTTGAAGGAGAACGAGGGGGTTACCGGGAAACTTTAAGGGGTGGCGATAAAGAAAAAGAAAAAAAAGAGACCGAAAGCCCAGAGTATGACGTCGAACTTTGTTCCCCGACCCTAGATATTCATGATCGGCTCAAGGAGAGTAGAATGCGGTACATAATCCATCTGGTGGTTCCAATCCACGCTGGTAGAGAGCGGCAACACAACGAAAGAAAAAGAAAAAGAAACCTGCGAAAGGGTTAGTCAATCGAGACTTAATTAAACGTCATCGACTCCCCTCGTTTTCATTTTCCTTGTCGTCACGTTTCATCCCCACACTCCATCCACCTAGCGTCCATCCTCGTCAAGCATGGGTTCAAAATCAAACGTCCTCATTCTCCTATTCAGGAAGTTAGTCTCGCTTTCTTGACGGTTCCCCCGAACAATCAGAGAGGGTCAGATCGGGTCTTCCCTTTCTTCTCTCTCGGTTCGACTCTCTTCTCACAGCTCTGCCCGGATATCTGTACCACTGTATACTTACCTCGTAACCTTCTCCCTCCTTCCGATCCTCAGCGATCTTCGTATTCACGATAACCCATTGCTTCAGCTCTCGAAGGGTCACAACTTTACCCACGTCCTCCCAGTTTACGTCTTCGACGATCGAATCGTTGAGCTCAAGGGTCTCGAAGGTTGGAAAGGTGATGGTCAGGAAGCAAGAGCTAGAGTCACCGGCACTTGGAGGTGTGGTGGAAACCGTGTCAAGTAAGTCTTTGGTCTTTCAAGGAAAGAGGTCTGGTGACGTCAATCTCCGTTTGCCCTGTTTGCCTTCCGATCGGCGAGGCCAGTAGGGCTCTGGGATAGTTTGTTCAAAGTGATGACTGATACTATACCCTCGAACTTTATCCAGATTCATGGCAGAGAGCGTCTTTGACTTGAAAGAATCCCTCAAGAAGCTCAAGTCCGATCTTCACGTCGCATATGGTCAAGCTGAGAAAGTCATCCCTCACATCGTCGAAGCCCTCAAGAAGGACAACTTGAATGTCAGCGAGGTTTGGCTGGCTAAGGAGGTATGTTTTTTTTTGCTTTCTGCACACAATGGGGGGAGGAACCTTGGTTCTTGGATGAAATCGTCGCTCGATCATCGAACACTATAACTGCAGTAAACTGATGATCGACTACGTCTGCTTTTCAAAGGTCACCGCAGAGGAGACCACTGTCGAAAGGCGATTGTCGAAGGCCCTTGATCGATTGAACTCAAACCTTCGATTGATGACTGGCGCTCGAACGCTCGTTCACCCTGACGATCTTCCCTTCGATTCGCTTGACAGCTTGCCTGATGTTTTTACTGGTCAGTTGGGATGCGTGTCCCTTGTCGTCCTCAGATATGACGCTTTCCCAAGAACCTGAACCATTGCCCTACATTTTTTCAATACTGACCCAAATCTCCTACTTGCATCTTTCCCTCCAGCTTTCCGAAAGCAAGTCGAAGGTCTTGGAGACTCTATGATCCGACCTTCTGAACCCTCTCCGTCTTCCCTCCCTCCTCTCCCTAACCCTTCCAACCCTATCCCAACCTCCCTCTCATCTTCCTTCACTCCACCAGCCGATCTGTCCTCTCTCACATCTTCACTTCTGTCCCCTCTTCCTCCACTTCCGTCTCCATCTCCTCCAACGAACCACCCGTTCAAGGGAGGAGAAGCAGCAGCTCTCGAGCGTCTCGCTCACTTCACCGATCCTTCAAACCCTCACGCGCCAGTCGCCACGTACAAGAAAACCAGGAACGGCTTGGAAGGAGTCGATTTCTCGAGTAAGTTCAGTGGTTGGTTGGCAACTGGAAGTATCAGTGCCAGAAAAATCGCGGAGGGAATTCAGGAATGGGAGGACAAGAACAAAGCGAACGTCTCAAGTTACTGGATGATCTTCGAATTGTGAGTGTAGAATAATCATCTGGGCTTAAAGGAAATAGTCTGACGAGGAGCGAGAGGTTCTTGTTGTCGAAATGGCTGGGGACTAACGAACCAAACTTCCTTGACTATCTTCTCTTCTCACAAATGTCTTCCTGGTTGAAATCAAAGGCTCTGGCGAGATGTAAGTAACCTGATACACACCTTGACTCCTGCTCAAACCAAAGAGATCTCTCGCTGATCTTTTTCGGTCTTTTCTGTTTCACGTCACTCGACAGTACTTTACCTTCCTTTCTCAAAAATACGGATCAGCTCTGTTCAACGAACGATCTTTCAACTCTGTTATTCGACCAAAACAACCGGCTCCCAAGTGGCACTACATCGATGGCCCAAAATCAGAGGGTCAATTGAGACTCAACAAATGGAGAGAAGGAAAGACGGGCGTTCCGTAAGTAGTGTTGGCTCCCTTTTCCTTTCCTGCTTCATGCGCTCTTCGTAATGAGATGATCTTTTTCTGGAACTAACGATGGTCTTGTTTCGTTTTCGCTTTCTCATGCTGTATTCTTTCTCATACTGTATTCTTCCTCCAACGGATTCATCTCGTTTTGGTCCTTCCTTCCCCCTCAGTTTCATCGACGCCAACATGAACGAACTCCGTCTAACCGGTTTCATGTCCAACCGAGGTCGTCAAAACGTCGCTTGCTACCTGACGAAAGATCTTCAAGTCGATTGGAGAGCTGGCGCTGAAGTCTTTGAAGAGGAGCTGATCGACTACGACACGTCGAGTAATTGGGGTAACTGGGCTTATGCTGCCGGAGTTGGAACTGATCCTAGAGAGGATAGATACTTCAATCCTCTTAGTGAGTTTTTTTTCTTCTTCTTCTTTTCTGGATGGATGCCTAAAAGTGGGCAAAGTCGGTTCTCAGTCGGAAACCTAACTCTTCCATTATCCATCTTACGTGATCATCGATAGAACAAGCCAAGGATTACGATCCCGCAACATCATACGTCAAGACTTTTATCCCACTTCTCAAGTCCATCCCACCCACTCACGCTCATCACCCTTGGACACTCCCCAAGAACCACGAAGCATACACCGAAGAGTTGGGAAAGAGCGTCTACGCGAACGCCCCTGAGGAAGAGAGATCGGCTTGGAGGAGCCAGTATCAGAGGAACGTCGGAGAGGGTGGTAATGGAGGGGGTGAGGGAGGAGGCAAGGGAGGAAAGCCAAAGGGCAAGGGACCGGGGGGAGGGAAGGGAAAGGGTGGAGGGATGGTCGAAGGTGGACACGAAGGAGGGGGTGGTCGAGGACGGGGCGGACATGGTCACGGTCATGGACGAGGTGGTAGAGGAGGCAGGGGAGGAGGTGGAGGACACCGTGGAGGGGGTGGAGGACATCATGGAGGAGGAGGTGAGCATCACTAAATAGACGAAAGAGAAAAAAAAAAACTCAACGCATACACCTCCCGGGTAGTATCCGTTTTCTTTATTACCAAGCTGTATCTACTATCTATCCATATGAACGATGTTGGCGAACACGACCTGACTGCTTGCTGATTTCCATCCTGATACATGCGTGTTGTCTGGGCATCTGAAGATTGTACAAACAGAGAGCACCGAAGCTTGACAAGAGATACAAAGTTCGCTGGCGTGTAGTTGATATGAATCTTCTCGTCATATTTAAACTCTCTAGAACTGTCAACTGAAACAGGTTCGCAGGGTGCCCTTGGGTCAGATTGCTTGCCTGCTCTAAGCCTACTCTATCCCTCCTTCTCAGCCTGCTTGCTCCATTTCTTGTCCTCCTCAGAGTCTTTGACGAGTGGTACCTTTCCTTCCTCTCTCTTGGGCTTTTCTTTCTTTCGTTCTTTCTCTTGCGTCTCTGGTATCTATCTGCATCGATGGTTTCGTCGATCTGGATCCAATGCTAGCAAGCTGGGAGGAACTAATCAACCCAACCCGAAAAGGAGTGTGCGTCATCAGACGAGATGTTGAGAGGAACATGAATATGGATGTGAATATGGATGTGAATATGGATGTGAATATGGATGTGAATATGGATGTGAAGGTGATTATGGTTGTGGGTGTGAACCTGAATGATTAGAGGTTGTTGGGCGGCTGCGCTGCCCTGAGCTTCTCTGACCCCCGTCCAAGGCTTTTCGAATCGAGCGGCCTACGTTACATTCTCATTCTCCTTTCCTTTGTGCTCTTTCTGTTTCCGGATTTCGAGCCTTCTCCTCTCTGTCCCTACCACGTCTGCTACCACGTCTGCTACCTTGTGCTGACTACCATGTGCCGACTACCTTGTGCCGACTACCTTGTGCCGAGACTTTGTCTTGTCTTTCCAGCACTTTCCACCACCACCAACGTCAGTTTGATGCGGTGGGATTGGTGTCTGCTTTGATTTGTTTCGTTTCGCTGTTAGTAGTTTGTTTCGCGTTGCTTCACTTTGCTTTCCTTTGCTTCGCTTCGCCTCATCTCGCTTCACTTCGCCCCGTCTCGACTCGGCTTGTTTTTGTCTAGGTGTATCATGGTATCGCGGGAGTGGGGCGTAAGAGAGGAGGAGATCGAGATGGCCGGACCGAGAGCGAGAACGAACTGGTCGGGCGACGTGTATGATCGTGGGACGATTTACTTGGTGGCGTCTGTGGAGGGAGGGAGGAGGGAGGAGGAGAGAAGGGAGGAGAGAACGTCGAGCCAAGGACGAGGTCAAAGTCAGCATCGTGACGGTAGCCGATCGAGAGAAGAGAAAAGAAAGAAAGACAGACGAACCCTTGAGGTAAGTGATGAGGTCGTTGCGGTCCTTCTCCTTCTCTGTTTGCAGTCGTCGGTAGGATCGAGGTGGGAAAGTGAGAAAAGAAAGTGAATGCATGATGATAATGAGAAAGAAAAAAAAAAGTCAGCATCTCTCCAGGAATTTTGGCATTACGACAACATGAGAAACACAAGACAGAAAAACTCAACTGAGCCCAGCGAAGGCCATTTTTGTCCCGGGGATGTATTTCTTAGGGTTCTCGAGGTAGTCGAACATGGTGTCCTGGTCCCTGGAGGGCAAAAGGGAGGGAAAGAGAGAGAATCGAGAAGACAGGTGAGCTGGGGTCTCAGCATCGTGAAGCATACAACGTGGTTCAAACCGATGGAAGCGTACCAGGTGATGCCCTTGTTGACGTTGGCGGCAGAGTAAGAGAAACCGGCGGCCTGTCCGGTCTTTCGGCCGCTGTCGAGGACGAGGAGCGAGGGAACGTCAATGAACGAATCGGCCATACAGAAAGAAGGTGTGCGGTATAACGTACAAGACACCGTGAAGGTTAGGTCCAACCTAGTGTGGGCGATCGAGCGTAATCGGGTGAGAACGAGGTGGAAAGGAGGGGGGGGGGGACCCTCAGGTCGTTAGCCACACAGCGCGCGAGACGGTGGCGAAGGAATCGACCGAGTCGCGCTCGTCCTTACCTTGTGGGGCTCTCCGGAACCGAGGGTGTGGCACTGAGCGCATCGGGTCTGGATGGGTGGAGCGAGGGCGGAAGGAACACGATGGAAGGCAGCGATGTCAGTGAGGCGACGACTAGGGGGGGAATAAAAAAGTCGAGTTGTCTCTCGATGAGGATCGCCCGAGGACGTACCTTGAAAGACGAGGCACCCTTGGCGAGATCTCCCTCCTTGAAAGGCATGTTGTCTAGATAAAAAGGTCTGGGTCCGTTTAGCGGATGGAGGGCGGGGCGAATGAGAGGAGGGAGATAGGTGAGCTTGACAAAAGTCGAGACAATGGAAAGCAAGGAAGCCATCGAGACTGGCCAGGATGATGGCAGGCCTGGTGACTCTCATGGGCGATCGGGCGAGCGGGCTGCTCGGTAGGACAGGACAGGAGACTTACGTGTGGGGTGTGGGGGCGGGAGAAGGGTGGGTGGGAAAGGCGAGAGGATCGAGGTTCAAGAGGATCAAGGATTCAGAGGGGGGAGAGAGCTCTTCACTCAATCCAAAGATGCGCCCTCAAAAGACCAATCAACCGCCTCTGATTGGTCGATATCAGTTATTCGTTCCTCATATCCATACTTCAAACATCATATCCACAGCGGAATCCCCACCGCCCACCCACAAACCACTCACAGACCCCGAGACGCCCTCAACGAGACCATCATTCTCACCAGTGAACCCAGCCGTTCACCCTTGACCTTCCGAGCTCGACAATCCCCGTCCTTCCCCGATTGCCATGAGGCATATCCACCTCACAACAAGCCGCATTTTCGCTCAGCCTCAGACGTTCAGTCATCATCCAAAGCTCAACGTCTTTGATTTCTAGTCACATTAGGAATACCCGGAGATATACTCACGCTTCCTTCGCAGCTCTAAGAGCAGCCCCGCCCTCCAAGGTTGCCCTCTGTGTCAACCTCTCATCCGTCGAATCCCCCTCTACGACCCTTGAGTCCCGAGTGATCCACCAAAAGACGAAGTGACCATCCTTGGATCGGGATGGGTCTCCGCCTTTGACCCAGGCGTCGTGGAGGTCGTTGGCCTGGTTCTCCGAGACGACGTAGCTACCGTCCCAGAGGTCGATCCGAGGGAAGGATTGAGGTCGGTCGGCGTTGGAGTGGGTGGGGCTGGGAGGAGGAAGGGGCGAGGGTAGGGCGAGGGAGGAAGAGGTTGGAGGGAGAGGGGGGAGGATTCCTGAATTGAGGGCTTCTTCCAGAGGCTCGACGAGGAAGGGCTTGGCGAGCTCGTCTAAGACCAAGCCGTCGAGATTCAGGGCAAGAACGTCCTCGAGAGAGATTCGCTTGATCGATCCAGCATAGCCGGGGAACCCAGGGTACACGAACCGCTCAACTACAATTCAAAATATAGGAAGGGACGTGAGCTTTCCGGGAAGACTGAGGTAGTCTGAGCGGGGTGAAAGCACTGACGGAATTGGAATCCTTGGGACTCCTTGTCCTCCTCGAAGACAAAGACGATCGCGTTTGGGGAGAAGATAAAGGCGATTGAGCTGCTCGAGAAGACATATCCGACGTAGTCGTTGATGAGATCGCGAGTCAGAGAGGTGGCGAACTTGTCGAGAAGGACGTAGGTGAGTGTGTGGACGGAAGACATGTTGAGAGAGTAAGTGGTGGTTGTGGGTGGTGAAGTGAGAGGAAAGTGATGGATGAGAGATTGGATGAGAAAGGAGATGAAGGTTGTTGGAGAATCACTGGTTGGGGCCGAAAACCTAGTCAATTTGAGGGAGATACAGATCGTTGGGGATTCGTAAGTTGAATTCTTCCGCTCCAACCTGAGATGTCGAGGGGTCAGGGCGTTAGGGAGGGACGGAGAAGAGGCCGAGAC